>JAVFBX010135342.1:0-15568 GCA_034783855.1 Mopalia kennerleyi
ATACGACAATGAAAGTATCCCCCCTCATTGAATACCGCAATAAAAGTATCTCCCCCTCTTTGAATACCATAATGAAAGTATCTCCCCTTCAATGAATACCGCAATAAAAGTCTCTCTCCCGTCACTGAATAACGCAATGAAAGTCTTCCTCCTTTCCGAATACCGCAATAAATGTCTCTCCACCGCACTGAATGACGCAATGAAAGTCTCTCCCCCTCAATGAATAACGCAATGAAAGTATCTCCCCCTCAATGAATAACGCAATGAAAGTCTTCCTCCTGTCTGAATACCGCAATAAATGGCTCCCCAACGCACTGAATGACGCAATGAAAGTCTCTCCCCCTCAATGGATACCGCGATGAAAGTCTTCATCCTCACTGAATAATGCAATGAAAGTCCCTTCTCGTCACTGAATGACACAACGAAATTCTTCCCCCTCATTCAATCCCGCAATGAAAGTATCTCCTCCTCACTGAATACCGCAAAAAATCTCTCCCCGTCATTGAATGACACAACGAAATCTTCCCACTATTTCAATACCGCAATGCAAGTCTCTACCTCTAACTCAATTCAGCAATGAAAGTCTAATTTGTGGAATCTCTCGCTGAACACCTCTCCCACAAACCTACCCCAGATATTTCCAGTGGGTCAAGAAGTATAATGGTATTTCTCTGTTCTGTTTTTAATCTGATCCATTGACCGAAATCACCTCTTTGCTCAAAATTGTGAGTACCAGCAAACTCCATACTACAGGGCACTTTATATTACCTCATTCCAAGTTCAATGGTTTATGGTCGAATAATTATTTTTTAATCTCAATGATTTTGTGTCGGCAGGTCTTATCAAGAAGAACAGTTGTTTTCTGTGAACTGTTTGTCTGAAGATCGACAGAGAACCGCACCTTTCCAGAACTACATTGGTTACCTCCCCGGACTCGTGCCAATTCCTCGCGAAATCGTGAGAGTTTTTCTCTGAAATCCCTCTCCCTAGTGTCAACAAAGTCATTAAAAGCAAAGGTTGGACTTTTCAGGGGCTCGTATTTTGATAACTGAATATTTTCCCATTCATTATTTGTTGATTGGTTGAGTTCTTTTTGCCGACTGTCAGTAAAATGATAACAGGTCTGATTCTGTTCTTTGGTTTCCTCTTCCGGGAATGGTTGACTGTTTGGGGCCATCCACACCAGGCGAGATGTGAACCGGGGGACTGGTTCGTCTGCATTTATGTTTTTATCAATTGCGACCTCTATAATAAAGATATCCGTCCCGTCTCTGTAACAGCGCCATGTTGTCTGGTCTGGATAACCCGGTAGTATGTATTTACCTAGGAATTCCTTAACAACAGAATGGCCTGCTGTTCGAAAAGTGTGTTTAGTTTCCAAAGACAAATTAAAACAATCCACATCGATAAGTATTTCAGTCACAGACGTAATTGGACCAGAATCGGTAAATTCCAAACTATGACTGGATTGTAACGGCCGAAGATCCAGACGAATCTTCAACAATTTCCCGTCTTGTTCCATGTTGTGGGTCAGATGAATCACATTCTTACACCGCTATACCTTAAACCTAGCGGTAGAAGACTGGGTACCTCCAGGTTCACACTACTAAAAACCAGTAAGCCGCCTTAATCCGATTGTACTAACATGTGGTCGTGAAGATTAACTCTTGGTTGGGCTGAATCGACAGAACACCGTCAACAAAGTAAAGCGTGCCATTATATGCGCTGGCAAATGATTCGAATATATGTAACACGATAAATTAATGCATGAACGACCAGGAAGAATCTACAAGACCGTCATGTGGGGATATGACGCCAGTTAAGGAGCTGGGTTCGAGATTTGAGAAAGCTTTACGTAAGGGTTAGGTTAAGTCTTAGATTCAGGGTCAGGTTTTAGTTTATAATTAACCTTTACACAAATTTGACGTGTTTTTTTGCTCCATAATATCAATTACGTCTTCCCTAACGTACAGTAGGTATTCCAAGAAAAATTTAACAGTGTCATAACTTCATTTTCTTGCTTTTCTGCTCTTTTGTAATATTACCACACTCTCATTTTATAATTAAAGACGCGAACACGCCAGGATGAAAGCAGGTTCCAATGGAAGGCGCCAACTGTGATTTCGATGGGCTTTTCTTTTGTACCTGGACTCAGTAACTGACTTAGTCTTGAGAAGAGTTGAAGAGCTTTGATAATTTATACACATATATCCACTCTCATTTGTTAAGAAAGCTATACAAATCCGATTACTTTTGTTCACTTTTAACCTTTTTAGCCATTGCCATTTATTGATTTCAATCATCGTCTTGTTGACATTGTTTTGTTGATGGCGACTGTTTTCTTGGTGGCATGCATGTATTAACCCATGGGTGTGTGCCCAATACTTCATTGTTACTTCATTGTGTTTTCCACGCACATTACACTCTATTCAGATGTACAATAAAATAAAGGTTAACATATACACAACAATACAGCCGTCAGAAATAGTAGGCCTATATTGGAAGACTAAGTTTTAGACAAGTAGGCTAAACTACTTATCAAGTGAAAGTGTTTGCACTCCCGCCAATAATATAGAAAGAGGAACTCAGGTCGCATTTGCTGTAACATAATAAGGAAGGGTTCTACGTTATCAAGAACTAATTGTTCACTACATAACAAATAGGGAGGAGTCATTTAGACTCATCCCTACTATTTATGTAGTGAAATTTTTATTGCATACAAAGAAGAAATGTGCGTTACTCAGTTCTAATCTTAGTACATGATAAGTAAGGGCTGGTTGTAAATTATAGAGGGTGCTGTGCTGCAATGTACATCCGGGCATTTGAGCTAGCATTTGTTTTTACATTATCATGCAATGGGAAGCGGATTGGTAACAGCGCATGACCAAATAAAGGAAGGGTTTCCTTTAGTGTTGTCATGGGGTTGTGTGGGTGTCTTCCCGTGATGCTTTGCGCGCAGTAGTAGGAGATTCTAGGTCATTTGAGCTAGCATTTACTATGACATCATAAAGAAGGGTTGTTACTTATCGTGTAGTGGGAAGCGGATGGGTAACAGCACATGGCTGACTTAGGAATGGTTGACCCTAGACCTGTCATGGAGTGGTGTTGATATCTTCCCGTGATGCTTTGTGCGCTGTTGATTCTCGCGAAAGTTGACGAGGTGTGACGAGATTTGACATAGGGTACTGTGAGGTCACAACAATGGGATGAGGAGTCATCTTCCTTCACTACCCACCACCACCATGGCGGCCACACCGACACAGCATGACTGAACGGAAGTGGCACTGTTGACCCATGGGAATGCGGGGATGATGACCCATCAGACCATCACTGAGCGGACCCATCAGCAAAGATTGAGGTGTAAGATGGACCAATCATCGAAGACAGAGGTGTGTGATAGACCCATAAGCATTTGACAGTTTGTCCCTCTCGGGCGAGGATCCTCGTCTCTGTCACGACCGCTCCGCACCGGTGGCGTCTTATCCCGCAAGGGTGGGCCATGGTGGCAGGATGACCTTTTCACTCACCCGCCCGCCCGCCAAATGTGCCACGACGCTACCACGTCGTGGTACACGGCGCCACATGTGCCTCGACGCCGTACTGCGACATCACCACGCCGTCACGACGGCGTTGTGCGACGTCGATGGCCCAACATGACGCCACAGAACACCCACCGCGGAAGGTTACATTGGTAAACAGTCTTGAGCATTTGACCAGCCCATGTCCTTCAGTTCTCTCAGTCGTGGATCTGCAACCGAACAAGAAGGATGTATTGTGTGTGATATTTGTGAGCGTCATTTTTGTTTTTAGAAACTACGATAGCTTGTGTCATAAATTAATAAAGTCCGGAAGACAGCAAAGAAGAATATAATAATGATAGTGTTCAAGATAATGCTGTTGAAGAATCAGACGAAGAGCTTCAGTCTAAAAACGAGAGCAACGATGATGGAAGCAGAGATGACGGCGATGACGACGCCCCGTCCGCTGAAATCTGGGATGACATAATCAGCAGCATTCTCGAAAGCTTTAAAGATACAATTATCGACACAGCTGGTGATGAATTGGACAAAGCTGTCATGCAACCATCTTGTTCGACATTCGCAAGTCGATTATCTTTGTCTGAACACAAATATTTTAAAGATTCCACCCTGGCTGCATTTCCATATATTTTATCCATTGTTACATTAAATATAAATTGAATATGTTTGTGCCCTGGTTAAGCGCTGTTATTATAATCGTCTGGTGAAGGGTTTCTTGGGATTCTGATTTACGTTTGTCGTTTTTTCTATAAATCAATGTTATAATCCCGTGTAAATACCAGTTTATGTAACCGATAAAAACGTTCAGTCCCATTAATTCAAACTATCAGCTCATTTAAACTAAGTTCCACATGCACTCATAAGGTTGTGTCCTGGGTGAAATTACTACAGACTTAATTCCAATGTAAACAGCCTCAGGGCCACAGGTCATGCTTTACAGAATACACGGCTCTGGCACGAATGTCTAAATAGCTTAGGTACATAAAATATCTTTGAGTGAAATACTTTTTATAGGCGAACCGTCCAACCTCGCGAATTGTTAAGCTACGTGATTTTCGAACAATTTGACCAACACGATGTTAATTAAATTATATTTTTATTACTGTTCAGTTTCTGGAGCGAATAGACTCTCTCCACAAGAGCTGCATGCCATCAAACCAAGATCACGATCACCATCGACCATAGCGGCAAATGCCACATACTGGCAGACTGAGTCCCAGCAACCTTTGCAATCAGTACTTGAAAAAAACTGCCACTTGTAAGTATTTGCTAATAATCTGTGGATATAGGCCAGGAGACCTTTAACAAACCCCCAACGTTAGCGACCTACAGGGATACACAGAGGCCATCAACAAGACAAGGAACATCGATAAGATGTCACCAACAATACGACGGCCAGTCGCAAGACTAAGGCCATCAACAAGACAATGGCCACCAGTAAAACAATGACTACCACAAGACATTGCTCACGAACAAGACAATGACCACCAGCAAGACAGTGGTCCCAACCAGACAGAGGCCACCAACAAGACATTGGTCACCAACGAGACAGTGGCCCCAACCAGACAGAGGCCCCCAACAAGACATTGGTCACCAACGAGACATTGGTCACCAGCAATACATTAGACACGAACAAGACAGTGCCCATCAACAAGACAGTGACCACCCAAACATATTTCTCACCAATAAGACAGTGCCCATCAATAAGATAGTGACCACCAACAAGACAGTGCCTATCAACAAGACAGTGCCCATCAACAAGACAGTGACCACCCAAATTTTTGTCACCAATAAGACAGTGACAACCAACAAGACAGTGAGCACCACAAAACAGTGACAACCACAAGACTGTGGCCATCAAAAAGACTGTGGCCGTCAACAAGACTGTGCCCACCAACAAGACAGTGCCCACCAACAAGACAGTGTCCACCAACAAGACTGTGGTCACCAACGAGACAGTGCCCATCATTAAGACAGTGCCCGCCAACAAGACAGTGTCCGTCAACAAGACAGTGCCCGTCAACAAGACAGTGCCCGTCAACAAGACTGTGGTCACCAACAAGACAGTGCCCATCAACAGGACACACTTAAGACAGTGTAATTCTTTTTTTTTTAAATCCATATTTATACTTAATTGATAATTCATACCGTTAAATTAACTCATTTATACAAACACGGGCATCTTCATAATTGTTGAACTCACCTTAACTCATAATACTATGTCTCACCTACCATATATCATAAGCACATCTTTTTATAAATTTGATTTTATATAGAAACGAATTCAGGGATAATTCAAACCAGGCCACGGTCTAAAAAAAGAAATGATTTCATTTGTTTTCCAATATGGCCAAACAAGCACCCAGTTTGGTAGAGTCCTTTTAGGGAATATCAAAATCTTTTACCCAAAATGTCATTTCCTTACTTACAAAGACCCATTATAGATTACAAGAGAAACAAAATTGTAAAGGACCTACTATATCAGACAAGTTGTAGCACTAATTATCTTTAACAGGCATATTCATTGGTTAATCTCTATATCTCTGAAATAATGATTTGAAAGCTGATTTATTCCTAACCCATGCTGAATATCTTGTTGGCTACATTTTTAACAATATTTTGTACACCATGTTAATGGTCATTACCTTCTTTCGAGATGTCTGTAGGTAACCCATAACACAACTCGCGATTAAGGTTTATTAAGAAACTTGTCTGGGAGTTTTTCTAGAACATAATATGATTCACCGATTTTAATTGATCTACATCCCTGTGCCAGTGTGATTGCTTTTTAGAAATATATTTATATATTTATAGTCAGTTATTTGTAAGCCTATTATTGTTATTTATGTGGCACTGTTGATGCCTAAATGTATATTGAATGCATAACCATTAAATTATGTTGGTGGATAAACAAACAAAAAACAAACAAGGACAGTGGTCATCAACAAGACTGTTCACCAACAATACAGTAACCACCAACAAGACAGCGGTCACCAACAAGACAGTGGCCACCAACAAGACAGGGGCCACCAACAAGACATGAGCCTTCAACAAGACTGTGGTCACCAACAAGACAGTGGTCGCCTACAAAACAGTAACCACCAACAAGACTGTGTCCACCATCAAGACAGGGGCCATCAACAAGACAATGGTCACCAACAAGACAGTGGTCGCCAACAATACAGTAACCCCCAACAAGACAGTGACCACCAACAAGACAGGGGCCATCAACAAGACAGCGGTCACCAACAAGACAGTGGTCGTCAACAATACAGTAACCACCAACAAGACAGCGGTCCCAACAAGACAGGGGCCATCAACAAAACAGTGGCCACCAACAAGACAGTGGTCACCAACAAGACAGGGGTCACCAACAAGACAATGACCACCAACAAGACAGTGGCGACCAACAAGACAGTAACCACCAACAAGACAGTGACATTCAAGAAGATGGCGGCCATCAAGAAGACAGAGGCCAACAACAAGTCTTTTTTCAATAATCACTCAATTGTTAACAAAAACAAATCAAAAAAGGTAGGCATTTTGGTTCGGGAAATCATTAGGTTTTAATCAGAATGACATGTATAACACAATGCCTACGATTACATGGGTTTGTGGCGCTTTGGTAAAAATAATGGAGATTCGTGTAAAATAAAATCATTCTTATGATGGAACGGACTCTTAGTTCCGTTGTTCAAAATATAGCTCAGAATATTTCTCCGTGCTCCCTCACTTTCAGAGGTTCCAGGGCGGGCCCAGGATCCCTACGCCACTTCCCTAAAAAAAACAACTTATTTAAACACTAAGAAACACAACAAAGAAAGCGGACTCTCAGCTTTTGCTTTAATTTCGAGATGAACTTTAACAGGGATTAAACAATATGGATTTCTACACTAAAACGTTTTCTCTTTATAGCATCTGAGGCTTTTATCCATCATATTTAGAATTGTCAATGAATTCGTTGAACTGTTATTGACAAATTATTTTAAGCTGGGTTGCTGGCTTACAGACCATCTGGCTTACAGACCATCTGGCTTACAGACCATCTGTACAGTAGCATAAAACAAAGTACCGGTACCCTGTTTACTGGAATCCATACGGACTCGAGGTAAAGCGATTGGTTGGTATTCTAAATCAAATGTTCAACTGGAAACACTGGAGAGAGAAACTAGACGTCCGGTGGAAGTTTTCACTCTGCTGGAGTTAGTGTTCGTCCTTCGACGTCCACAACATAGCGCATTGAGAGTGGCTTCTCGGAACCTCTTCGCGCTAAAACAGTAGAGTAAGAAGTTGAGGCTGTGGTTAGTGTACATCAGATTGTTGATGACCGTCCGTGCCAGGTGGTATTTAGCAGCCTCGTGTGGTGTTGTCTTTAGGTCATACCGTCTCTCTACGAGAAGCATAATAGCCATTGGCCCCACCAGCAACAAGAACGCAAATGATATCAAGAGAAGCATCCGGGTTATTTGACTCTCCTTGCTCTTGGCCTTAGGGGCGATACCGGAACTGGCGCTGACACTCGAGCCCACAGATAAAGTAGAATTCGATTTTGTTGGAGCTTGAGTCGATACCTGGCGATTTTCCATGGCGCTTCTCAGTTTCCCCGATTTGTTCAGCCAAATGATGATGAGGATGTTGAGAACAAAGAGCATGGTTAACGGAATAAAGCAATAAACAGTTGCGTCTATCCAGGGCCAGATTTTGGAGAGAAAGTACTTCGCAGCCTGACTGTTGGGTTGGCAGCTCTCTGTGTTCGACACCTCGTCAAATATCATATCTCTGGTGAAGAGATTCTGTGCGTTAAGAGCACAGATAATCAAAGCGATGATTAGCATCACCAGCTTGGTTCTTGGGGTCCAGGAAGCGGCCTTTAGCGGGAACCTCACTGCCAAATACTTTTCAAAGGTCATAGCGATCATAACAGATACGTCGAAGTGAATCGTAAAGAAAAAGATAAATAACAATAGACGACAGGTCCAAGGGTTAAAAATTTCATAGCCTGGAAATTTCCTGATCAGAAAGAGAATGTTGAAAATGAGAATTACGGTGTCTGCCAGAGCGATAGCAGCCATGTATTGACAGGTGGTAGATCTTCTCATGGAGGCAGACATTAAGGTGACGAAAGACCATATATTACCCAAAATCCCTAGACAGGAGCACACGGGTATGTAATAATTATCTATTGCCAGTGCCACCTGAAATTCCAGGAAATAGCTTAATTCGTCGTCTTTTCCAAGATCCAGATTATTCTTAGCTCCCCATTGCTCTCCGCCTGTAGCGGCCAATGATGTATTTTCCATAGATTGTGTAATCCTAGGACACGGGCAGTCCGTCGAGGCTGACGTCATTGTGAGTCACAAAGCACTTCACGGAGTGCCAAAATAGTAACCTTATATACTGTGCATGGCTGCTGGGTATTTTATTTGAAGACAAAGGAGGATGGATGTTAGCGTTCGATGGTGGTCACTGCTTATGTGTGTTCCTGAAAACAGAAGAAGGAACATGTGTGGAAATATATAGTATAACAGTTATATGGCGACAACTAGAAAAAGTTGGAAAATTCTTGTTACACAACGTACTATAATAACGTCTTAAATATCCCTTAGCAGAATAAATGGGAAAAGAAGCCATGTGTGTGTGATCGGAAGGGGTCTGCCAGGCACACCACCTTCCTCCAACTGTGTTCGTACAGAAGACCTACCGGTGTGACTGTACAAATAGCTTTCGTTGATTGGGAACCCCAAGCTTTATATCTGAACACAGTGTATATATATATATATGGACAGGAATTGTGTCAAAAAAACGTGTTAATTATTCGTAAAACCGACATATAAAGTATCTAACTGTCGTAGAAGATTAAAAGATTCAATGGACTTGGACCCGAGCATTTTTTGACGATTAAGGATCTATGTAGAGAATTAGCTAAGCAAGTAGTCCTTGGTGTCATGTGGACCAATGCCAAGTACTAAATGGCGTGTAGCGTATGTAATCCAAGCATTCAGCGCTAAATCCAGAACATTAAGTGGGAACTTAATAGCCAATCAACCGCGAGGAATTTTATAGCAGGAATCAATCTGAAACCATAACTACCACCCTTAGTTTTTAATTCCGCATTCTTTTCGTGTAACCGATACTGAGTTTCCTTTCTTTTTTTAAATATGTGAAATTGCTATGTTTTACTTATTTTCCACACATGCTGCTCCCAGCCTGATAACATTCACTTGGTCAATTCAAGTCTTCTAATCTATTTAGCTGTAACAGCTGTGTGGGTTTACACATTGTTCATCAATCAATTGTGCCCCAAAGTGTGACGTTTGTAACATGATGGCATGTTTGTATCCCAGTCAGAACCTTGGCCTCAAACTCATTCCCATTATTGAGGTATATTCTCATCGGCAGTCAGAACCTTGGCCTCAAACTCATTCGCATTATTTAGGTAGATTCTCATCAGCTAGAATCATTGGCTTCCTCAGAACAAGAGCAGTTTAACTCTGAAGAGAAGAATGAGTTCGAGCTCTAATTTGTCAGTGGAAATTGATAATGCCTCTACCAGTGTATGATTATTCGGCATGGTCTTAGTAACGGTTGGATCGAAACGCAACTAAATAAGAATCCCAGGGAAGATAGCGTCATTATACACACGTGTGGAAGGGAAAATAGCCTCATTATACACACGTGTGGAAGGGAAGATAGCGTCATTATACACACGTGTGGAAGGGAAGATAGCGTCATTATACACACGTGTGGAAGGGAAGATAGCCTCATTATACACACGTGTGGAAGGGAAGATAGCGTCATTATACACACGTGTGGAAGGCATCGGATTTTCGGTCTTGCTGGACTCTCGGGCTCAACATTGACATTTTGTTTTATCCCTTTAAATTAAAGTTAAGCGTTCAAAGTTGTGATATGAGAACAAAAGTTATGAAATTCTAATTGCAAAAAGTTCAATTCATTGCTTTTATAGAGTTATTAGGTGAGCACATTATAGAGCGACTGACAAGGACTGAAGGTGTTGGAGATAGATAAGATTATCACAGCAGACAAGGTTCCCAACTGTAACCGGTGCTGGTCCGATGATGAATGCGGGGAATTGTTTATTCAACAAATCTGGCGAAACGTAGGAATACATTTTTATGGAAAACAATTAGACTATTTATTCCGGACTTTGTTTTGGTGTTGATTTCTAGAAATGATTTGACAATGGTGTAAGTATCAATACCAACATGAATAAACAGAGAAGTTGTTATCCATACAAATGTGTTCTGTAGGCTTACTTTATCAATACTAACATGACGTCATGAATAAACAGAGAAGTTGTTATCCATACAAATGTGTTCTGTAGGCTTACTTTATCAATACCAACATGACGTCATGAATAAACAGAGAAGTTGTTATCCATATAAATGTGTTCTGTAGGCTTACTTTGTCAACACCAAAATGACGTCATGAATAAACAGAGAAGTTGTTATCCATACAAATGTGTTCTGTGTGCTAACTGTATAAACACCAACATGACGTCATGAATAAAGAGAGAAGTTGTTATCCATACAAATGTGTTCTGTAGGCCTAATTCATCAACACCAACATGACGTCATGAACAAACAGAGTAGTTGTTATCCATACAAATGTGTTCTATCAACACCAGTTTCTAATGTTCCGCTAAAAAGAAATATCAGACTCTTCAAACCTAAAGAAAGGAAAAGTAATTTTGTTTATGTGCAACTAGGCCCTTTCGTCTTTTTACACCCCGACGATAGTATGCAGATTCATAGCGGGTGTTCTGCTGCTACCAGATAGAAAGAGAAACACATAGACGCTGAATTGTTTCTTATTGTGAAGCTATTCTTCACCCCGAGCCTTGGCCTGACATGTGGTCATATAACCGAAATACCATTAAGTAGGGCGGTCAAATAAGGAATACCATTAAGTACGGCGGTCATATAACCGAAATACCATTAAGTACGGCGGTCATATAACCGAAATACCATTAAGTACTGCGCAAAACCCCAATAAACCAAACATATTATATGATATCGCATAAGACATGCCATAAACAGGTCATTTGGTTAACATAGCATGTCAAAATGATAGCAAATGACGCTTATGACAGGAGTCCCCAGGGCAAACCTTTAAAAGAGCTCTTCATAACTGCATGTGGACACCTATATGGGTTCTATATAACTAGGGAGTCTCTAGTATCAGGTTAGATCATTTAATATCATACCTCATGCACAGACTTACTGACAATATGTAAACCCTCACTTCCCTGTTGTAACCATCGATTGAGTAAAAAGCTTTGTAATGTTGCCTATGATTGATTTCTGTCGTTCCTGTCAGTCGGGGAAGTTTAAACAGACTTCGATATAAAGTATTGGTTTTCGTTGAGATCTCAACTAGGTATATACGCTTGTCGTCACTATATTAAATTAATAGATAGTTGCTGTTGCTAGTGGGATATATTTAACAAAGAAAAGTAATTAGATAGGTTCAATTGTCGCCTGTCTGTAACTGACAGTTTTATATTGAGCCTGTATGACCAGAGGTTTTCACCTCAAGGGGATATACATCCATGCTCTTAGAAAACTGGAATATGCAGGGTATAACTTGAAGTCGGTAAATCTGGAGTGTTATAACACGGTAATGGTCTCTCGAGAGACGCCATTTACAACATTCCCGAATGGACATAACGCTACCTGACTATCGTGTATTTTGAGCAACGCACATTTTCAATACGCATCTTCATGAACTAACAAATAATTAAAACAGTTAATTAGAGGCAAGATTTCTAAATTCCATAAAAACGATTTCTTAAAATGGTATTTTGCATCACATATCTTTTCCTGTGATGTTTGAAGAGTTTTGTTAATTCCTACGAAAGCAGTCCCGGGTTATGTGAAACAAAATCTTACTTGAAGTGATTTCCCGTGCTCGTTCACACGGAGACCGATACTCCATGAGGATTTCTTTGCCCCAGCGGTAGTGTTATACTTGATGAAGGGACGATAATACCTCGTTGATATGTGACCGAAGCTATTGATAACACGATTTCTTGTTGTTTGACAGAATGCATCGGCTCAAATGTTATGCGCTAATTGTCTTATAATTAGGAGACATAACCTCGATTGATTGCGTCATCATATCGTTTTCAAAAATACTTTCTGCTCATACTTTATGTTTATGGGAATATTTATTATTAACTGTATATTCTAGTAAATCATGCTGTTCCTATATTTGATCAAATCCGTCTACATTATACCTTTAAGAGGAATTTGGTGTCAGTCAGGACACTGGCTAAGGGGAACTTCATATCTTCCATCAGCATCAGATTTCAGGCAAAACTGTCCCCAATTCATTTGGACTTACATTTATCATCTGATCGTTAGGTTCCACGGTAAGTTTGTTTTGGTTAAGCAGATCCTGTCTCGGTCAGAATATACTCAACGCAACAGTGTGATGCTATGCATGCATTATGCACACAATAATATGTCTGTTTAAAAATTTGTTTTAATTTAAAAAATCTGAGGGTGTAGATAGTGTTATTCAAGAGAGAAAAAAACAAAACAAATTTCATTGAATGCATTTCATTGTCTTGCTCAAAGCATATTAAGCAGTATTAGGATGTTGTGAACGGGTCCAATATATCGCAGTCCAGATAATATATGATTGTCGATTTCACCTCTACAAAGTAACGACATTCTTTAGCGATGGTCAAGATATGGCTGAAAGCTCTTATGATGGATCCTCCTACGTATGGGGTATACCTCTAACTTAAAGAATTCCTGTTAGGTTATGGCAATTTGCGATGAAAATTTCAGATAAAGAAAAATGACCCAACGTTCGATTCGCAGTAAACCGGAAGAAAAGAAAAGAAAAGAGAAAACATTTTGTCACTTGTTGACAAGGTTTATACTAAATGGATACACAGAGAGCATCTTGGCGAACAAAGCTAAACACATATATGGCCGCAATAACCCGCACACATTACACACGTTTCATTCCGATCAACTTAATACATCACTTGATCTGTGTGTAGCTGATTGTACAAAAATGTGCGATGACTGGTGTACGCCACTATCGAGCATATGGAGTTAGGTCAGCACACTAACTATCGGCGATATACCGCATGGTGTTTCTATTGCTATATGTGTGTAGACAACACGTGTTCTGATGATGTTAAATTATTATTGAATTCGACGGTTCCCCATGTCGAAGTAAAAAGAGATCTGGCAGAGGCAAGAATGTAGTCCAGAAATCAATAAACTGCACTCGACTCGATTTTCGTGTATATTCTATTTCTGTTCAATAAACCTTGTGATCAGTTACAGCATGTTGTTTTCTCGCGTTCGACCTCTGAATTAAAACACAAACAAACGTGAACAGTTCGTGGTATGGTCGAAAATAATTATGAAAATTTGAATTATATTTACTTACCCTCTCTTGCGTCGTATCGATATTGGTTGTTCTGCAGTCTGAGGCGGTCTCCACTAGAGGATATCCCCGAGTGTAGCCTTTATAGGACTTCTCGGACCAATCGTTGGCCAGCCAGGAACAGTCAAATTGTGTCTCAACCAATGTATCTATTGAAACGTAACATGTATTTGTTCTCCTTCCACCACGTGGTTGTCCCATTAGACGACGACTTTCTTCTTTTATAATACACTTTGAAGCTTTCTTATAGTGTCTAAATGTTATGTGATGTTAGAAACACAGCCTAGATGTGGACTTGGTTTTGGTTTACTTACATCTACTGGAGACAGAAAATGTCTCATCCCGAGCAAAAGCTAAAACCAGACTATAACAATTAATACTCTATGTTATTTCCTACCAATCTGTATTCAACAAAAATATGGTATTTCCCCCTCAAATCGGATTCCTCATCAGAACAGTTTCTTTGGTTTATTCTAGGAAGTGTCACCATCAGGTTAAGTATTGTATCAAACTCCTGATTTTCTCCATAATATTGGTGCAACAACACAAGGCTTTACCAGAAATATAGTTACATCGTTCACGTTTATCCAACATAACATATAAGAGAAAAATGCTCAGATATTGCTACAATTTGTATATCTAAAAAAAACCCCTAACAGAGATTCGCATTGAGCCTATGCTCTCAGTAAAAGTGGGTAACACACGGGTGTTGAGGCCTGTCTCCGGACGGATGATATCCTTGCATGGCTCCACAGTTTATCATTCTATATATTACTCCTTATATTACAGACCCGATTATATGTTCACCAAACGGTTTGTTTGACTGATATAAAGTTTAATTTCGTACTTAAGGGTATTTCACTTATATGACGACTGATTGTCCACCTCTCACTCTGCCTTCCCTTACGTAATTTTGTTTATAGAATAATGATAAAATCCTATAAGATTTATAAAATCTTGAAGGATGCCATAGAATAGTTTGTAGGATGGTTTTGTGAGGGTTAAGTAAATACGGTGGAAAATCGAGAAGAAGCCTTATTTGCGAAGTAGTTGATTGAACTATTCCAAGGTCAGCCATTTGACAACTGCTTTATTTGGCGACATAGCCAGTCCTTCAATAATAGTGTGTTGACAATGGATTGACCAGAACAGAATTTCTGTAGTGCTGTTTGGCTATATAGCTAATAAATTATTATCCTGTGATCTATGCTGTATTTAAGTTAAAGAGCTTTGAGCTAGAATGGTAGTATTTAAGGGGTAGTTTCTATATGCCTTTCTGTTCTCATGCAATATTAATAGGAAGGATATGGACTGTGCTTTAAGCTGTGTTCATCTCCAAGCACTACATCTATCTCTCTTCACGATCTGGAGCTGTGACACGGACAGTCAGAAATCGCCGCTATTTACTGCTGGACTTCCGCTGATATCCGCGATAAATCCATCATTAACTGTGATCGCCATCAATCATAGAGCAGTCAGCAAGATATGGAAAATGTGCTGCACAACACCGACCATCATATTAACTAGATGCAAGATCTTAATAAATACTTACCTAAATTATCTTGAAAAGGGAGGGGGGGGGGGGGGGGGGGGGAGGA
>JAVFBX010135450.1:0-15565 GCA_034783855.1 Mopalia kennerleyi
TTTCCCTTTAGCTCTGAGAACACCAGGGCAACAGAAAGCTCCTCTTTTCTCGCCTCTTACGATTGACCGAGGAAGCCAAGGGGGTATTCTGCAGAACTGGCCAACCCGCTCCCCCACGGGGCAATAATATATAGGATATGGTCAGATAATCTTTCACACTCACCTGGCCCCCTTGACAGTTCCAGGTGTCCGTACAAGGGGTTAGAGAGTACGGTAAAGAGCAGGTTACCAGCCTCTGAGTCCTTGTCTGATGCTGAGAGAAATTCTGTAGTGATCTTACCCTGAGAGCCCTCAGATATCGTTAACGGTTTATTTGTATCCACATGGGGTAATACACGGTCCTCTGTAAACATATCATTTTAACAGGTGAAAAACATCTGTCTTTGTTTCCATAGGTGTGGTGTATAACATCATACTTACAGTCTACTTCACAAAAATTTTGAGTTTTGATTGATATGTGCTTGACTGACACATTAAGGCACTAGCAGTTCTCCTATTTACAGATACTTTTAGCACAATAAGTACGAAAGCAGAGGAGCCAACAACTCTCATTCTTACCAACTTTCTTCAAGAAAACTAAATCTTCAATACCATGTTAGTGAGATTGATTGATTGATGTTTTAGGCCATGCTTAAGGATATTTCACTTATATGACGGTGGTGTATTCCAACAAAAATTGACCAAACAAATATCCTTCATCCATAAAAATGGACTTCCAAACCCTTTACCTAGAACAGTGATGTGGAAAGACTGAGCCAGTAATGTATTCCCTTCAGGGTCGGACAGCTGGAATTTAAACATCACAGATCCAGCCACATCTCCTCTGCGATGCACATACTCCAAGTAACCTAGTTAAACAATATCACCAAAATAACCAAAATTTTAGCAAACAGGCAAAAAGTTAAATTCTTTGCATACAGGTTTAGGGCTTTAAACAAAACTATTTAAAATATCTTTAATATTAACTGATGTATTTTACAGTGTTTTAACGGTAAATAAATAAATAAATATCACATCTTATACCAGACTAATGGCCGCCATTGGGCAGGTAAATCAATCAATCAAAATATATTAAGAAAAGGTTGATTACCTTTGTCAATGTCTGCCTGTGTGAAGATAGTTTTGGTCCCGTCAGCTCTTAGCACCCGGACTCTGCCACCTTTATTCAGCTGTAATTTCCCGACTGTAGGGTTATGTGTGAGCGTGTACGTGATAGCCTCGTCTTCAGAATCAATGTCTGTAGCTCTCAAATCTAAGGACTTTACGGAGCGAGTAGATCCTAGAATTATTACACTTATTCATTATTTATCAGTAAATAAACTTTGATTGATATATTAAAACATTCTCCTCCCGGTACACAAAGATTTGAATTCCTCAAGCGAAATCAGTTTTAGTATACTCAAATGTAAATAGTTGCTTCCCAAAAAGGGGTTCATAAGAATTTTCTTGGAAACAGTTAGCTAAACAACAAAATGAACCTTAATTGGAGGTACATTCAACAGTAAGAAAGTTTTGAAAAAGCTGTATGTTGTAAAAGTGTTTTTGTCTTATTCTTCTGTAACTAAATGTAACAAGACCATATCTGCAGAATATTTGTTTGTTTGTTTGATCAGGGTTTAATGCCGTACTTTAGGTTATTTTACTCACATGATGGTGTGCCAGCCCAATGGGTGAAGGAATCCACCCCAGACACCACTGGCAACAAACAAAAACATCACAGGACAAATACAAGACACTCACATAACAATACAAAAACATCACAAACGGATCGGCTTCCTGTTCTTCTCTAGCCCTAAAGCACCAGGGCAACAGGAAGCTCCCTCCAACAACCAATACTGCTCTTATTAGTCAAGAGCTCGTCTGACAGAATACTTCACTCACCTGCTGGTAATCTCAGACCATGGTTGACCACCAGTCTTGGTGTCTCATCATTGACTAGTCCTATAATAATGCTGATTGTCTTACTGACCGTGAACTGACCATCTGACAGAGAATACTTCACTCACCTGCTGGTAATCTCAGACCATGGTTGACCACCAGTCTGGGTGTCTCATCATTGACTAGTCCTATAATAATGCTGATTGTCTTACTGACCGTGAACTGACCATCTGATAGAGATAGGGTGAAAGCGTCAGTGGTCACTTCCTCACCACCATGTCTGTATACAATCAACTCCTTCAGTACATCCTGCCAACCAATACATTAATTATATAGCCTGTGCTGTAATCTTTTCCAGCAGATCCTTAAAATAGGTCCTCTCAAATTTTTTGAGATACCCTAACACTTGCTGCTGTTTTGCTGATTTTTTAAGTACATAAATGTGTATTTATGCAAAATAAGCAAAATTTATAATACAAACATCATCTATAGGTCATATTCTGGGCTATTCTGTAGCAGGTCTGAATATGTCAGATTAACTGGGAGCAGTTGTTGACAGACGATTTGTCACAAACACCAGATTAAATAGCTCATACCAGATTAGTTTGTTTGATTGATTGGGGTTTAACGTCGTTCTCAAAGGTATTTCACTTGCCCTAGTATGGTGGACCCCATCTTGTGGCTCACTCATAAACCTGAGAGTCGACAGACGGACTCGATACTGTGAACGGTAAATCGAAGTAGGCATAAGAAAGAGCGCTCGCTAACCACTACGCCACGGTCGCTGGCCCCATACCAGATGAGATATAGACCTTCAACATGGCGCAATGTCATGTTATAGTGGATTAAATTTAAGAGCATTTCCAGCAACCAGCCACAGAACAGTGTCTATTCTGAGCAATAAGGAGAATATTCCTAAAGGATCACTGAACTTGGTTACGACAGTTTTAAGTTGGTATAAAAGGCCTTAAAGGTAAGAAGATGCTAGGTATGTTCTCACCTGATATGTGAACTGTGCTCCTTTCTGTATTGTAGCCGCTGACTGAACTAAATCTTCTTGTGCCTCTTTTCTCCCCAGTGTACCTGAAACATTGGTTCAGACTTGAAAAATTAGCCCAACTTTTGATTCCCATGGTCACAAAGAAACTTCAGTGGCATTATACAACCTCAGTTTCTTCAGTAACATGGTCCTCAACATTAAAACGTATGTTCTTAAGTTGTTTGTCCCTGGGTCAATATCTACTATCACAAAGGGCAAGTCTATAACAAATAAATAAACAAAATACTTCACTGATTGAACTAGCATTTGACAAGTCCATCATTTAGAGCCATCATTAAAATTCCCATCAGCCAACAGATGACCAAATATTTAATGACAATAGGCAATGAAGTTTAACAGAAAAGTAATGACTCTCCCAGTATATCAAGATAAGCGGTCTAGAAATCCAATTATCTGGAAGACATGGAGTGTTTTATTATTATTATTATTTAACACCAGTACCATGAGAAGGGGGGACATCTAGTGTAAAGTAGAGCTGCTGTGGTTTTGTGTCCAGATCTATCACATAGAATGTGGTGTTAGTCATCGTTACAGACTTGTCCTCTTGTACAAATAACTGTTCTGTAATAATCTCTGGCTTTTCATCGTCCACAGGCTGACAGAGTAATAAGAAAACAAAAATGTATATTTGTCATTACAGAGTATTGGATTAAAGTGCAGATAATTTAATTTTTAGTCGAAACTCTGAGAAAATATAATATACAACCTGTCTAATGGTTTATGTAGAATACATCATAACTGTTTTCCATTCAGTGACATTGTTTGTTTGATGGGGTTGTTTCTTTTTAAATTGTTTTATGGTACATGATGGCATGCTAGCTCAATGGGTAGCTTGACATTTATTTATTCTATACAAGGCTAACAGATCAAAAAACCCAGTACCAGAGCAGAAAAACAGTATGTATAGTAAGACTGGTAACACACAAAGACAAGACATGACAGTCAAAAGACGCAAAAGTCGGCAATAACAATACATCTCCTAAATATCAGCTTCATGTTGCCCCTTAGCTCTGAGAGTACCTGCGCACCAGGAAGCTTTCATCCCCCCCACCACCACCAAACCTTAATACAGATGGTCATTAAAACAGGTATAACTTACAGTAATAGATATATTGAAGGTGTGTTTAGGTGAGTTATTGATCCCATCAGAGGCGTGAAAGATAAAGCTGTCAGCTTTGGGTTCTTTGCCCTCATGATCACTCTGTACATACACCATATGACCAGCCTTCACATCAGTAACTGAGAAGGTAGCCACAACTTTCCTCTCAGATAACTCAGAGCCTAAAACTGAAAGTAAAACAGAAATTTTTGTTATAAGTTTATTACATGTAGTTATTTTTTTATATATTTTATTTATTTCATGGCTGACCAATGGGATCTAGTCCCATTAGCTGGCTCCATTTATATGAAATACAAAACACAATGTGATTTAAATACATAACCAAATGTTTGATATTAAATGAAAAATTCTCTGACAAGTTACTACAAAGATATCACAAAGATATGGGCTTCATGTTGCCCCTTAGCCCTGAGAGCTCCTGGGCAACCAGTAACAGCAAGCTCCCTCCAAACCCTCCTCACAATAGCATGAAGTGTGTGTTCTTTCTACAAATAAACAGGTTATATTTCTTACTAGGTTTAGTACTGTAGAGGACACCATGAGTGGGAGTGGCGTCAAGAATGATTGACAGATGTTTGATTGGAGTGTCAAGGTCAGATACAGAGAGATCATCAGAGGTCAACTTATACTCTGCACCCTCATCAACCTACAATTAAAATAATATGCAAGAAAATAGCTTTTAACTAATGTGAATACAGACGGCAAATTATAATTTTGAATTAATTTCATTCTTTTGATCATTTAGCGGAGAATTCTATAAATATTTTACTTTTATTAGCTAGTTTGATGATGGATGTATAAGGTCAGCTAAGTAAATGAAGACTGTAACTGAGAATCACTGCAGCAACACTGTTATATTCACAGAGAAGACACTCAAGCTTTGAAGATTGATTGATTGAGTGGTGTTTTACTCCATGCTTGAGGGTATTTCACTTATATGATGGCGGTCACATTCCAACAATAATTGACACTAGCACAACCAAGATGTGAAGAGTTTCCAAATGTTGGAAAGTTAACTTTTTGTCAGTGCTAAATAAAGACAGCATCACTTCTCTTTAAACAAACTGCCCTTAGCCAGAGGGCCAAGTATAGAAGAAATATCTGGAAAAGACATAAATAAATAAATTGGAACTAAACTACATGATGAAAAGCCTATGAAATTTTAAAAAATAATTTCTTTTAAATAATGTCCAATTCACTGCTTCGACACCTTACTGGTAAAGCAATGGAAGGATAAAACATAGTTTTTGTTAACAACCTACCTGTAGACTGAGTTTCCCATAAACCACTGGGATCTGGTTATTACTGGGCTTAACAGTGATGGAGAGCACCTGCTTTGAAAGGACGTTGTTGTGGTTATCGCCGATGTTGAAGGTTACAAAATCTGTGACTATCTGTTCACCTATCTCACCATCAACTTTATAACTGTCAAATTAATAACAATACAGCAACATAACACAAATACAAATTGAGATTGGGCAGAATTTATCTGTTTGTTTGCTTGAGATAATATAATAATATTTCAGTCATAAACTGGTGTGCCAGCTCATTGGAGCAAGCATTGATTGGTCTGTACTGCAGTGATTATTAGATGAATTTCAAATATAGTTGCCCTGGTACTTTAAGAGCTAAGGGGCAACAAGAAGTTTCTGATGGTTTGTATTTCATTCTTTGATTGTCCTGTAATGTTCCTGTTGAATGCTTCCTGAGTGGCATGGGGAATGCTTCCTGAGTGGCATGGGGAATGCTTCCTGAGTGGCATGGGGAATGCTTTCTGAGTGGCATGGGGAATGCTTTCCTTCATCAATTGGGCTATCCTGTCGTCATGTCAGTGAAATAATCTTTAGTACAGCATTAAACAGATTTACTGGCTACTGTACTTGAACTGTAACTAGCCACACTAACACAATGATCAAATGTGAAAGCTTTACTATGTTTGAAACTTCATATCCTTTAGAGCTAAACTCGAAACCTTACTACAAAGATTTGTTTGTTTGTTTGATTGGGGTTTAATGTCGTATTCAAGGGTATTTCACTAATATGACGACGGATTACTACAAAGAAGCACAACATAACCAAGTGACAGTTTAAATTATAATTATAGTAAAAAAACTTAGTTAAGCAAATTCATGCGACATTTGATTAAATATTTATTTAAATTAGAAACGAAGGGAAATATTTAAATAAAAGTCCTACGATATAGACTTTTACTGACCTAATTCTGCCTTTATTCACATCATGCTGAGTGAATCTGTCACCGCCCCGAAGACGACCCCTTCGACCTTTAAGGTGAAGGTCACCATGGATTGGTTCTGATTGAACTGTAATTGTTACGTCTTTAGGGCCATCTTCTTTATCAGAGAAATGTACATTCTCCTTTCTCAATGTAGCCCTTCTTCCTGTAAGAAGAAAAGCATATCTTAAATGTCAATTGGGCTGTGTACTTAAGGGTATGCCACTTATATGATGACAGGATAGCCACTTCTTACTCTGCCTTTCTTAGCTAAACAGGGGTAAACCAGAGTCACCTTATTTGACTCCATTATCTGCCAGGGCTCACTTCAAGATCTTGATTGGTTTGTTTGTTTGGTGTTTAATGTCATACTCAAGGACAGTTCACTCATATGACAACAGATGATCCATTTCACTCATTTCCCGGCTTAAATACAGTGGAAAAATAAAAAGAAGAAACGTAATAAATATCACCCCGTGAATTGAATTTGGTGAGTTTGTATCCCAGGCTTGTGGTAGTAAACAGACGAGCTGGAACCCATGCAAACCCTTAACAGGGGTTAACAGCCAATCATACCCTTTAAATAGAACACAGTTATAGCTAGGCAGAAAGTCACACTTCTTAAAGGTGTGTGAAGAATAGTTATAGGTATTAGAAAATAGAGAATAGAAAAAACTTGATGATATACCTGAATTTAGTGTGCTACTAGTCATGCTGACAAAATGTAGCAGTCATGTCAGTATACCTTCAGTTTATTACAACTGATAAATTTAACAAATAAACTTAAAGCAGAAATTCCTAGTAGTCCCTCACCTTCTTTCACCTCCAGTGTCATGCTGGCTGACTTGACTAAGAACGGAGCTGATTTCTCAGCATGTATAATCCTAACATGAATAGTAGACTGGACCGTGTTATTGCCATCACTGACAGCTACTGTAAACTTGTCTGTAGTTGAGAGGTCTCCAGGTTTGTGATGATAAAATAACCCATTGTTCATCACACTCTTGTAACTTATTTTAACATCTGCAAAATATATACCAATCATCAACATAAATCTCATATATCTTAAAGAATCATCTAAAATTCACTGTACAGTTTTTAGTTTCAGTTTCGTTTTAAAATCCTCTAATACACCACAAGAAGTCTAACTGCATAAACTACATAAGAACCATATTTCTTATTTACTATTTTCTAATTTTTTAAATATTCACACAAAGAAATGAAGATAATAATTTTAACATAATTTGAAACATTTAATTTAATATATTTACTTTTCTTTTTTCTTTTCATCTCATATGTAGCTTTTGTGTGGACAAACTGAATGGAATCACGCTGCTATTTTCTTTGCTTATTAAGACATTTCCCCATATACATAATATCTGCCATTTAACCAACTCATTAATCATAACATTAAATAGTGATACATAATGGGAAATAAACATGTTTCACAGCGCAGAACCCCAAAATCTCCCTATATAATAATGAAATCTGAATGCTTAATGTATTCGTTCAGTGATTATTTTTTGAAAAACATGATACATTTGGAAAAATCTTATAGGATTCTATAGGATTTGTTTGTATCGGAATTATTGTTAGATCCTATAATATATTCCTGAAAAAAATAAAGCCTGCACCTTTTGCAAAGGTTGAAAAAAAACACCTGCAATACCACACGACAGGACAAACACTGGAGAGAACAGGACGTAATACAAAGACAGTACAAACAGAATGGCTTTATGTTGCCCCTCAGCTCTGAGACCACCAGGGCAACAGGAGGCTCCTTCCCAACCTTGTAACAAATTACATGGGGATACTTTTGATAAAACAAACTAACCATTTATCACATGCAATTATAAAAATTAAATTCAAAATCAGTATAGAATGTTTTTACCTTTTCCAATTGAATTGCGCTTGTCCGTAGACTTTGATATCACAGTACCAACTGATGGGAGTTTGATCAGCTGTAGAGTTAACTCTTTCTCATCTGTATCAGGGTCAGACACCTGAAATACCTCTCTATCCAAGGGCACATAACTACCAGCAGTGACCTGTACAGATGGGTCAGAGTTATGGAACTTTGGTGCTCCACTCTCCTCTTTATCTATTATTCTGATGACAAATGTTTGCTCAGGATATCGGACACCTGTGTCCTCGTTTGTTACTGGAAGAAAAAAAACAGTTGTCAATAAAATTGTTGCTATGTAAAGTATCCAGGAGTGTTGTTCCGCTGTTATTATCATAGCTTGAAAAGGTGTTGGTATTTCACTTATATGAGGACAGATTGTCCAATTCACACTGTTCCTTGGTTAAATATGGTAGAAAAGCAGATGTAAATACTTCCGTCAAGATTGTTGAAGCCAATTGGTACAATGAAGTGGCATTATTAGGCGGTTATTCACCGTGACTAAACAACCGCCGAGGGCATGTTAATTATAGACATGCCTATGTCATCAAAAACAAAATCGTATTTTCGTAGACAAATTATCCTCACCAACAAAGTTGAAAGATTCTTCTGAATTTTCGGAGCGCAGTTCAGGAATTGGAGGTCTGTAAATAATGCTGCCTTGGTTAACATTAGCCTGGGTGAACAAGTAAAGCTCAGTGAAGGGGTTGTCAATGTGTTCAATAGAGCCTTCCTCGAGTGGCTCCGTTATCCTGTACACAATATCATCAAAGTTACTCGCACCATCAGGGGGAGACAAATCATCATCACTTATGTGCCCCACTTCATTTTCAAAAACCTGAAGAAAAAACAGGAAATTAAAATAGTACATCAATCATTTCTTTAATTTGTTTGTTTGTTTATTTGATTGGGGTTTAACTTCGTACTCAAGGGTATTTAACTTATATGACGACAGACTGTCCACTTCACACTTGTTCCTTGTCCTATTATGGTGGAAAACTGTGAGGAAACCTCTTAAAAAAAAAACACCCCCGCGATTGCCTGAGCCACTTCGTGTGACTCACTCATATACCTGATGGTGGACAGAAGGACTCGATCCTGTGAACGGTAAATTGGAGTAGGATTAGGAAGTGCACACACTACCACTAAACCACGGCCTCGGGCGGTCAGAAAAGAGGACATCTACATGTATACAGGGTACTTGTACCGACAAGAACTTTAAACAAGTAAACACAGAATGAAATGTTTGTTTGTTTGATTGATTGAGGTTTAATGCTGTACTTTAGGTTACTCCACTCACACGAGGTGGTGCCCTCAAGAGCCACTGGCAGCAAACAAAGACATGACAGGACAAATACAGGACAATCACAGGATGTAATACAAAGACATCACAAACACTGATGAGAAAGACTTTAAATATATATAATTCATGTGATAAAGCTCCACAAATTATGGTATAACTTTTATTGCAGATCGGCAATATTTATGTGTTGAACTGTGTTATGACAAAACATTTTGTTGAATTCTAAAAGAATAAGAAAAAAAATTTGACGCTAAATGACTTATTTTTGGCGTCAAAAATAAATGAGAAGTTGCCATCAATATAGTGTTTTCGCCTTTTTAAAATTGAATAAAGTCAAGAAGCTCTTTTACCACAGTGTTAGTTATATACCACAGACAACAAAAAGTAAGACTCCGGATGTAGTCTTACTCACAGTGATATAGATGAAGTCCTCAGGTGTAACAGTGGGTGGGTTGAGTGCAGCCACAGCACTGGGTAGAACCGTGATGTGAAATGACTGATCCTTTAAAACATTGTCAGAATCAGAATCACCAGGAGCCTATAATAGAGTAACAAAACCAGAAGTCATTTTTAAAAGGGTGTACAGAAAAGACTTTTACGGTGTATGTTTCGAGCACCATACAAAATTAAACTCCTGAATGGAAAAAGAAATAATCAAAATTTAACACAAGTCATTAACAAGTCATTTTTTTTGGTTCAGAAAGTAAAAAGTTGAAATCGCACATTTAAAGAAAGTTATCTGCATATTATTTCCCTGTGTTAATAGGCCTACTGTAATGTGTCAATTCCGTACCATGACATCATCAATAAAGAAATATAACTAAATTTACAGTAACAATTCTCTATTCCTCCTTTCCTCTGCACCTCTGTCTTCAATAACATACCTGTAGGCCTATGTCAAAGGTGAAACTGTCAGTCTTGGTCTTAACATTGGTATTCCTGTACCAAATTCTCCCTTCGTTTACATCTCTCTGAAGGAAGCGGAATACAGGTGTGGCCATTTGGTCCCCCAGAACAATCTGCCAGCCTGGGGATACAGCACCAGGGGGAACTGGAACTACCATCAATATCTCACCTACAACAAACAAAAACAAGGCAGTATAGGAATAGGAATCTCCTAGCAGTATGGCATTCAACATATTTGTAATATCTCAAATTTATTCCGAACCGTAGACACCTTGAGCCCGTTGAAGATCGTTATATAATAAGCACCTGTGTGAAGTTACAACAAAATTCTCCCCCGAAAAAAAAACATTGAAAGGAAAACCAGTATTTATGGAAACTAGCCATGGTAGCCTAGACCCTATATGAATATGAACGTTTTGAAAACATTTTCATAACAGACAGGTCAAAATTTGCATCCAGATTAAGCTGCTAGAGAGATGAATAACATGTGTCCAACTAGGGTGTGCAAATGGATTGTAATAAATGTACATGTACTATATTGCAAGCAATCATATATTTCCGAAACTTAAGACATATTAGCAGAAGGATTTCTATTAACTAAACGGATGAATTATCTTATGGTCTAGGAAACCACATAAAAACCACCCCTGCTCATGATGCCCTCATGTACCTGAGGTCCACAAGGGGAGTTAATCCTGTGAGCAGTACCCAGAAGGAGGATCAGTAGTCCCACACTCTAGCCAATGCACAACAGGCAATTCTAGTCTTTTCTTTCAGTGCTAGTTCTACACTTTGGTCTACATTTTAGCTGTTCACTTTTCTGAAAGGTGAAATCCCAAAATTTAATTGTATTATATAAACGCAAATGAAAGGAAATCCTAAGGGAGTTACCATCCTTGGGGTTGTCAGGGCTGGATGGTGCCAGTGTGAAGATCAGGTTTGTATCATCAGAGTCATCAGCCGGTTTAGCCTGTAGCAGCCGAGGGTTTATCTGTACCATACCTCCCTCCTCAACATAGGCATCGTTGTTAGACACTAGGATTGGTACCTTGCTATCCTTCAGAAATAAGTAAAAAGAACATTTGTGTTTTAACCATACAGAGATCTGAGGTTGATACTTTTTAAAATAAACAAATAATATAAAGTAAAATCTGATTCATATACATAGATTGATCAGTGTAATAATGGGTGATTTACTGACTACAGAACAAAGCTTCTTCGCAGATTTAATAATTTGCCCAGTGTACACAGTCAAAACACAACAGCTTCATCAGTAGTTCTCTTGATTGAGAAATGGTAGTGACAAGATATGAGAGAACACAACGGTTCAATATACACCACAGATAAAGAAGAATTAAATTATGAAAGAAGCAATTATACAGAAATTGAAATCAGTTAGCAGCATTTATCACAATAACAACTGACATACCTCAATAATACATAACATAACTGGATTACATTAACTTTGTAATTAAATTGTTAAACAAATAGAAAAGGTTCACACAGTGAAGCATAGGTTCTACAGACAACTCAAGGGAGGTAACAACAATTTACAGGTAACACAGAACACACAGGTACTGAGGTATAGGTAAAACAAACCCAAGCGCTACAAGTATTAGGAAATGGTTTGGTTATTAACAATATTTACTTTGTTTCTGATGTCTGCCTGGAGAATCAAATTCACTACATTCTGCCCATCAGTCAGCTGCAGAACCATCATGTCAGAGTGGGCGGAGTCACCGTCGTCCTGATGATACACTATATTGTCAGACCTTATTTCGTCGATAGCAAACTGGGTGACCACAGCATCATGTAGGGTGTGTCGAAGCTTCCCATGATCAGGACCTACAAAATCACAATAATTCTAGATTTACATTTGTCCAGGTAAACTCTCAAACATATATCCACAAAGTTATAGATGTTACAAATATTTAGAATTGTCACTTGGCTCACTTAGAAACGTTATAAGACAAGTATTATGGCCAGGATTTAGTTCATTTAATTAGGATACAATTTGTGTCCTGAAATCATAAAACTTTTTTTAATGAAAATGTTCTGAGATGTCACTTTTTCCTCAGGTTCAGTTACACGATAATGAACAAATACATGTATAACACTGTTCTGTCTCTTGCAAGCCCACCTGGATAGAGCCAAAAAAACTTAATTTATCCAACTTTTGCCATTCCAGAGAATAAAACTGTGTTTGTATTTATTTATGTGGCAATTATTTAAAGGGTCACATCAAAATTACAGAAAGCTTTTGGTGATTTCTTAGAAGATACTTAAATTTAAAATCCAGAAATATGAATCTTAACCCCTTGTGGACGGATTGCTGATTGGTTGATAATAGCTTGTGGAATTTTTCTTACACATGTGCTTTGAATAAACTGACGGCTAGCAGGAAGCGCCCGCTAAGTTTAAATGAAATTTTGGATGAAATATGCTTGAGTAGTGGCTCAGGCAATGTTGATAATGATGATTCGTCATTAGAATGTTCAGGGGAATTTGATTCTGATGAGTGGATGCCGCACAAAATCAAATTTTCAAAAAAGTGACTTTAAGCCCAAATTAATCCCGTCCAGGGGGATCTTCTTTCATATGAAAATGACGTCTTCAAGGGGTTAACAAATTCAATTATTGAAAATTTTGGTTGATGTGATCATGTGATATATTTAATGGTAATTATTTCTGTTGGTCCCGATACAGACCTTGCATGACCTTGACCAAGACGGGCTGATCAGTGGCTGTAGTCGTTGCATCCAGGATGGAACTGTCGAGTAGGGTGTCCTCTCCAACCTTGCCCATAAAGCTACCCTTACTCATAACACTCATTTTGTGACTAGCTGTAACATGGATGAAAAGCAGGGCATTTTCACTGGACAAATCCCCGTCACTAGCTTTGAGCTGAACACCTCCTGCAAGAGTTCCACAAAACACAGATAAAACAACCACCGACTACTTTTCTGACAATTTTTTTAAAAAGGTTGACAAAAAAAATAAATCAATCAGTGAGAACTGAGAAGATTGCATAACAGCTACATGTACATGAATTTACTGGGGCAAAAGTAAATTAACATTTCTAGTTAAGATAAAATTAACTAAAACTATACTTTAACAAGCCGCTAAACTAAGCAATTGATTACTGTCTGTATAAACTTGTGAAAAGCATCCAGCAGTGTATCTAGAATATGATAACATGCGTCATTGCCAGGTATAAATTAATTTAAATTCTTGAATATAATTATTAAATTAAGAAAATTTGTTTAGCTATATAGGCTGTTTTGTCTTGTCTAATCCTATATCTCACCTTCCAACCTCAAGCCAGTCTCATGCACATATCTGATTCTATTCTCTGTGAGATCTTGTAGCGTAAAGCTGTCCTGTTCCCTAAGGGTGAGGTCCAGTCCTCGTTCTGTCTTCACCAGCTGACCATTAGTGGGTGTCTCAACCACTACCACATGTAACTGATCAGTGGGCGTGTCCTGGTCAGACAGGTGAAACAGGTCAGGTGTTAGCGCAACACTCTGTCCTTCACCGTCTACCTGGATCTCATTCACGACACGGAAAACCGGAGGATAATCATTGACTGGAAATAAAATGTTGCGTATTTTAAAAGGCAGCTTTTGCTCAATTGTGTTAAAAATGTCACAAAATTATTACACAAAGTCTAAAAAGATATAAGCTCAACACAAAGGGCTTTATTATCCGTCAACCAAATTCATTATGTTCTGATTAGTCAATTTGCAAGGGGGTAAAAACCAGTACACTCCCACAGCTTTATGACCGTCCTGCATGCCTGTACCTCATTCGTCTGCGCATACAACTTTGCAGGACTGTCATAAAAGTCTGTACATGCTTCGAAAAACTTCAATAACTAATAGTATCATTTAATTACTTATATTTACAGTTTTGTTCAAATGAAAACACAAAGGAATGTACAATACTAACACAGCTCCTCTTCGCATTGTCCATAATACAGGTGTCTGCCAGGTTCACAAATCAAACAGTTGAGAGGGGAATCACACTTCACACAAAATTCAGGACAACCTGAAATAGGGGTTTAATTTTGTTCTCAAGGGTATTTTATTTACATGTATATGACATAACATTGACCATTTCACACAGGAGCCACCTCGTGTTACTCACTAAAAAACTGACAGGTCAACCGACGGACCTGAACTCGTGAATGGTACATTGAAGTAGGATTAGTAGGTGGACAGACAAACTAACTCTAAGCCACGGTCAGCATGTGTGAAACAACAAAATGCAAGATTCTTAGCCAAAATACTATTACACTAGCAATTTGTGGTTATTCAATTTTTCTGTAACTTTTGACTTTTAATTCATTCAAAAGTAGAGCTTGACTGTAGCAGACATTAAAGTGACAAAATAATGTGAACTTTTTCCATTAAATTGTGCAGGTGAGCCTATGATTTACACTAGAAAACCCCGTTTTGAGAGTTACCTTGACAGGTTCCTTGTGCCTGGTTAGCAAACCGCCCTCGTCCACAGCTCTGTACACACTGACTGCTGTATAAGAGGTAAGGTGCCTCACACTGAACACACTCAGCTGGTCCTGAACACTCCGAACAACCTTTACCACAATCTTCATCAGGGACAGAGAAAATTACACAATCAGTTACTTGTTTGTTTGATTGATTGGGGTTTAATGTCATACTGAAGGGTATTTCACTTATATGACGACGGATTGTCCATATTATGGTGAAAAAACATGAAGAAGCCTCGTAACCCCCCCCCCGCGAGATTGCTGGAGCCACATCTTGTGACTCACCGGAGGATCAAGATCAAGACAGACTTGATCTTGTGGACAATTCATCGAAGTAGGCTTTAGAAAGCTCACTCGCTAACCACTAAGCCAGTCACATGTACAGCATTGTGTTCAGTTCCATAACTAATGTCGGACACAACACAGCTAACTAAAAGTTTTTGTCAATGGCTGAATTATCACACAAATGTAAAAACCAACAGCTGTTTTTCGCCTTTGCAACTGTTTCGGAACACATCTTGTTTTATTTGTTAAATTCCCCGTAGACAGAAATAAAGGAAATTGCAAATGCTTCTTTATTTAGGGGTTTAAAGCCTCGGTATCGGTCATAGTTGGATTTTTTAAGACCTCTGTCGTCATTTTGACACCGAGTCAA
>JAVFBX010135559.1:0-15564 GCA_034783855.1 Mopalia kennerleyi
GATAGCCAATTTTTCTACCCCGTTTTCTCGAAAACCGTTTAAGCTACACTCGTGAAATTTGGCATGCTTATTAGAGACATATTAAGCTAAAAAACGGTCTTTCAAATTTAAAAAGTTTGGCTTACTTTTGTAATTATTCATCTTTTAATGAAAAAAACCTAATTTTCATCATTAATTTTAGAAATATTAATATAAAAAGAGAACTAGGACGAATTTATAACATTTGAAGGACCGTTTGTTTGTTTAATATGTCATCATCAAGCATGTCAAATTTTAGGGTTGTAACTCAAACAGGTATCGAGAAAACAGCGTTGAAAAATTGCCTATCAACAAAAAATGACGTGCTAGAATTCGGGCGGAAACCATCCGGCTGTACGCTGACAATGCACTGAATCACAATTTTCAAACTTAAAATTAAAGGACTTCCGATTGGAATTTTTGTATAATTGTTTCACTAAATACAGGCTGATAATGTGAATGTTCGTATTAACAAATAAAAAAAAAACAGACAAATTTTGACCTCGAAGGGGCCGACCTACCTTAATGTGAAACTAATATAATATAGTATTTACAATCAGATTCAGACATTATAATGATGTATGGAACGAAATCTACAATTTTGTTTAAACCGTCGCCATATAAGTGAAATATCCTTGAGCACGACGTTAAACCCCAGTCAAACAAAATAGTATTTGTTTGAACTGAACACAATCTTCATGTGGAACAAATCTAATATAGTATTTACAATCAGATTCAGACAGATGATGTATGAAACGAAATCTAATTTGTTCGTGACCACATAACGGTGGCAGAGAAATACAAGCTGGCGGGGTTAAACGATCTTTGCTCCTACAGCCTCACTTCAAAGAGATTTCGGTTATTTTCCGACTACTGTATATTGTGATATATATGTTTAGTTTGTTTGAAGTACAGGTTTTGGTCTAGATACTAACGATAGGGGATCCACTCAATGTTTATGCGCTTCCCGTTTTTTGTTTCTCGTCAAGGTTTCCGCATCAAATCAGAATTACTCGTAACGTTATATATTATGACAGCGATGGTGTCAGCTTATTTATTGACATAGCCTTCACAACATCAAGTATAGCATAAATAGCCTCAGCGATGGCTACAGGAGTATGTACGGGGGGCGCGGGGAAGGGGGTGGGGGGGGGGGGGATACTTTTATACAACCAACCAGGCGAGGGTTCTAGGGACACTATAGGCCCGGGAAGCTCAAATATAAGTGTCAAATAATGTCTGCAGTCTACAAATTTATTCCACAGAAAGTCGATAACTTAAACAAGTGTCCGATAATTCATTGACTTTTCCGCGGTCTACAATTTTAATCTATCTAAACTTTATACCAATTTCTTTATGTGAAATTATCTTAGCAATATGTGAATTCGATCTAGTTATCGTAAACATAAGGAGTTATAAATGGTACGCAAAATAAAGAGCTATAATATCACAAACAAACATAAAAAGGGCAACAAGCCGAAAAAAAAATCAACATCCATCAAGCTTAATTTTTAGTTCAATCTCAACTAATACTAACTAATACTAACTAATCGGATTGTTCTGACTAACAGTATTAACCAAGTCAACATACTTCGTACCGGTACATACACAACTAACCTACGGCATACTTCAAACTGAAATGCTATGTTCTATAGTGTAAATCGTACAATGCATGTGATTTAGAAATCTAGAACTTTTTACAGTACTGGAGAAATAAAGAAAGTTTGATTAAAAGCTCGCTGAAGATCTCTCTCCGCTGAGGGCTTTATTATGTATAAATTTGGAGTCTGTTTACTTGTCTACAAGTGTTTAGCGTGGCATGAAAATACAAAGGAGCCGGTTGAGAATTCACAGACCGCATATTAAAAGCCTTTTTCGTCCACCACATAAACAATGAGCGGAAAGACGAGGGATTTTTGATGGTATAATATAAAACTGAATGGGCTATTTGGAAAGCCTATATCTTACATATGGTACATGTCCGCGAATTCAAGTTAAACGGACGCACACCTCACAGCAAGCAAATAAAAACACAACTTACGCCGGTTAAAAGTAATAAAATATCATGGCAGGGAAATATACACCAGCTAATATTTATTCAAGTCTTTTATATTTATGTTCTTTGCTATTGTTTATTATCGTTATAACATAAAAATGTTTTTAATTTTGTTTAGCCAAATGCATGGACACACGCTGCAATTCTTACGACTGTTAATATAACCAGTTTAAATATATTTTTTTATTCTTTCGTCTGTTTGTTCATTTGGTCAGTTCAAAGGCAAGTGGGTGACGAAGGGCTCCCATCGACTTGTTTTCCAAAATGTTCATCAAGATATTGTCGCAGAAACCCGAAGGCTATTTGCTCGGCTGTGTAAGTATGGGTTTTCTACTAAAAGAATAACATATTTTTTCTACGGGTGTCCAGGGAGGTTGATATATGAATACTTACTAAGTTTCGTATAGCTTTTCTCTATTCACACCTCAATCTTTATTTTTATTGGAGAGAAAGAAAAATTGTGCTCAATATATGGTTCAAAATTAATGGAACCCTTTTAGGTTCTTCGGTAAGGACTCCGGTGGAATCCTTTATCGTTCTGTACGGAATCCTCACAACAACTGTTTCAAGTATTTATCCTTTTCTTCTTATAGCAAAGAAACCGTTTTTGTCGTCATGGTTCCATATATAACCATCCTCTTTTCTAAAGAACCATCAAGGAACCATTTTGTCTAAGAGTGTGCCTGCGCCGGATTAAGAACTCGGGAGACGGGTGTCTGGTTCTAAAGCAGGGCCAGCGCTTTAATTGATTGAGATCACGGTATCCTTATACACATTCTTCTATTGTATTTGTAGGGAAAGGCAATGCTGCTGGTGTCCACCAGGATTTGAACTCTGACATACATATATATATATATATATTGCAGGATTAAGTTACGAATAAAGTAAAGTTGGGAAACAAAGCGATATGAATCCCAGCTTGAAAGTACAGATATAGGGACCAAATTTAAATGCAGAGGCGTGACAGGGTGTGGTGGTGGGCAGTGTTGACGGGGCAGGGGCATTTGTTCATCTGTTAGCTTTAGACTGACGAATTGAACACGTGACTTGCGTATAGCGTTAGTATCAGAGACACGTGTTACCAAGCTAATGAATAGGTTTGCTTTCCAATTAAAATTAAGCTCATCATTACAACATCCATGCAGACATCACCTTCTTTTAAAGATGCTATCCAACAGATTTTGGGAAATACAAGGACAATTATCCCTTAAATGTCAAACACTACTTATAACTCATATTAACAATGCCTATGAAGGTAAAGGTGTAAAATTATGACTGTTAAATAACACATATACATATATTCCGAACGTTTGCACCGCATCAAAATCAGGTTTTATCAGGATTTTTTGCTGACCAATATTAATTTTAGTTCAGAAATATTTCAAGTTCAGAGCTAAGAAGTGTAGGCAAAAAAAAAAAGAATATTTTTTGTTTTTATGCACGTCTGCTTTTCAACTTAAGGAAGAAAGTGCTTGTCGTGAAAACTTCTTCTAGTTATTCAAAATACTCGTTTGTCTTCTTCAGTAATTAACACGTTGAACGGAGCTTTCTTTGTAACGTACGACATTTTATCTTTTGGCAAACCAACACAAAGGCACTTACCATAATTAATAGAGCAAAGTGATAAACTATAGTTGTATTTTGGGAAGGCTAAAGGTTCAGGCCAAATTTTTGACTGCTTTCAAGTCTGTCGATATCTGAGAAACAAAACATATGTGTCTGTCGTGATTAAAGTACACAGTGGAGACAATAAATTATTCTTACTTGGGCTTATTTTTAGACGAGACAATGTTTCTTACTGACTATCGACTTGGAGGTAGGTTCACGCGGTACAACTGGCAGTTGGTAATATATTACAATTATACATACACAAAGACATATCTGCTTACAAACGTTAACCTGGCACATCTTGCGTGTCGGCTGGTTTGTTTGTGGTTTTACGCCATACCTGTTATTTCGCTTGAAAAACGGCGTGTCATCTCTTTGGGTAAAGAGAACCGCCGTCCATCTCGCCAACAACAAACAATCGATAACAGGATACAAGACATGCACTTGACGGTCAACTTGCAGGAGGAAGAAAAAGTGTCCAAAGTTTATCAGATATTCTTCGTGCTGCCCCGTTTCTCAGATTGATTGGTCAACTGGTACTTTGCGCCGTGTTCTAGTGTATTTCACTTAAAGGACGGATGTGTATTGTACTTGCTATTGATACTAGTACAACCATACTAACATGTTAAGTGTTCTGCCATGTTGCCAATCTTCCTCCAGTGGTAAGAAAGAAACAGAATGGCCACATTCTAACAAATGGCCGTTATTCTAAGCATGAGAGTCTCTTAAACTTAGGGACCCCCAGGGCTTCACCCGATCACCCGCTCTAATTATCCACTCATCTCATTGTTCAAATTAGGGGTTACATTGGGAGAGAGCATGGCTACCTCAAGCCAGTAAAATGCCTCGGTTGCTTGTCGGTTTCAGAAATGTAGCCGAGTCGCCACAGGAGTGTCATGGCCATTGTCAACACACGTCATGTAGAGCATGTCGTTTTCTGCCAGATGAGCCAGCCTGTGGCACGTGCACTAAAGACGATTACCACTGTTTAAAAAAATTTGGAAAATGTATGAAACGAGCTGTATGCAGAAAGAACATATTTCCATGTAGAAAATCGAAGGTAAGATAATAAAGTATCGTACTGAAAGTTTCAATATTAAACAATGTGAGTGTATTTAGAGGAGTGTGCAGTTAGGTAGGTATCCCAACCCCTAACTTCTTATAGAATATTGAGACAAAACAATCGACTTCTAATTCATTGTAGGCTGTCCGCAAATAATGGACAAGATTTATAGAATAGGATGAAGATAAAATACTAAAACTGGCACAGGTGTCAACTATATACTAACGTTATAACTGTCCACATATGATGCAACTCGAATCTTTTTCGCATTGCATGTAATGTCTTTCAAATTGAAGGGATGTAAGTAGGCCTACATGTAATAGAAATTAGGATACGCTTCAGAATACCAGAGGATGTTTGTATATACCGGGTGCTATATTGGGGGCGTGTTGGTTCAACCTGCAGCCTGTCTGACATTCCAAACACAGTAACACGGCGTGCTTCACATTGTAACCATGCCCCAAATCAACATAGCAGTCACTGGATGCACATCCAAACTGCAGGCCACATTAAAAAAATTAAAAAAGAATAAAAAATCATAAAAAACGAAAATGAACAGGAAGACAGTGGGTTAAGTTCAGCCATAAAATGTTCATATATGTAATTATATTCAATAAATGAAGAGATATTATAACAGGCAAGCAAAATTTTCTTTCTTCAATTATTCAAAATATATTGAAAACAAGCATATTTATATCCAAAGAAAATCCGGATCATTGACACAGGGTATAGAATTGGTCATTCACTTAAAACTGAAGTGAATTCAACATTAGTTAGGATAAGTATTTGGGTTAGTTGTTGCACAGTTATAGTTATTGTTAGTTTAACTGGACATAATGCAAAATGTAACAGGTACTTGTATAAAATGGTGAACTGTTTTCCAATGCTACTTAGCTCACTGAAGAGCTGTTGAAAAACGGGGTTAGTTGATCACATTTCAAGCGGTAAGAATTTTTCTCTTGGAAATATCTTTTCTCCCATTCATTTTATTTTCGCTAAATGCTAATGTTTGTCTTGGCAAGGACTTATATTTAGTGCACAACTGTTGTGTTTACCCCCGCATTTTCACACTTTGGAGTGCAATTAAATTAAATGCAAATTAAAATGATCTTGGAATCAATTCTTAGATTTATTTGTGAACCCCCACGCCAGGCATTAAACATATCCCATTGGCGTAGAGTACAGACATCAGTTACCGCCCTCGTCGTACATATGAGATCTCGCGTGATAAGATTTGGCCCCGACATTGAGAAATATATCTAATTTCAGTCAATACAAACAAAGATAGTGATATTCACACAAAAAAACCCGCATGTTTTATTTCGATAGTTGGGTTTATTAAACCATCATCGCTATAGGGAATGGTCAGTTATCTGGCAAACCATAAACATACGTATCCTGTAATTGAATTGTGAATTAGTGATATTAGTGTGCAAGTCATAGAAATATCCGTATATATTGATATATAAACGATACATTTTGTTGTAAAATTATCCCCAATACCTTTGCAGGTTTATAGTGAAGTTGTAAATTGCGCAATTATTTACAAACCAGTGTAACACCCATCTTTATTGTGGAAGATTAATTTAAAGTTTGTTAGTTCTACAAATTCTGGCACAGAAAATAAAAGAAACAATTATGAGCCTCAAACTCCAGAGCAACAATCCTAACTTAACACTTGTATTGCGAAATACCTAATTTTGTATGTAATCAGATGTAACGGATTTTATTGTGATGGAAAGCTGTTCTGGTAACATACATCCAGCGTGTCTAGAACAAAATGTTGATGGGAATGATCCGAATATATTTGGCACCAATTGTATGTTTACTAAGAATAACCATCCGAATCACACAATTGCCAGCGAAGGGACGTAATAATTTCGTTCCGCGGTGTGGTTTGGTCTATAAATAGTGTTGATAAAGACTGTGCTCGGTGCAGTCAAGTGGTAAAGTAGACCGGTGTATAAGTTGCCTATAGAGCGGAGAACAGCTGTCTAAATATATGACTTCATCAACTTTGGAATCATTCTTTAATCACCGAACATGAAACCTTAAAAAATCTCTTGGAATTTACGTCTGAAGCAGTCTCTGATGTATTGTCCTTTCTACCATTACTCACACAATCAGTTCTACACAAACAGATTTTAAACGTCTCATCGGCTACTGTTTCTAAATAAACAGCAGTTGTGAGAAAAATTCCTATTTAGAAATCTAGGCTCGCTTGTCGGATTAGACATCCACATAGCCTCTATAGAGGATCCGGTCACTTGGTTTTCAACGATTAAACGAAACTGGAAGAACGAAAATGTCGACGTTTCGCCCTATTACGGATATCCACAATACCCTCTGGACAAGGACAGGCTGTTTGAAGAGTAGCAATGCTGGCTTTACTCATCTTCCCGAGGCAAGGCGGAAAAGAAGATCGTCGCATTAAGCCTCTTCCTTTCTTACCTTGCCTCCATAGGCTATAAAACCTGAGTTAGATAAAGTTTACAGCAGCTACTTTCGGATGACCTCTCTTTACTCTACCCAATCAGATTAGGGCTTTCTTAGAATAAGAAAGAGGCGGTCTAAACACAAGATAACAAGTAGGCGAAACATGTAATATACATGCACGATCTAAATCCCATTAACGAGTCTTGACGTCATCACAGACATGACAATTAGCAGTGGCGCCACGCTTGTTTGTTGTAGACTTTGTTGTGTGATCGCCTTTTTGATTGGCCCACGTGTTTCTACCATAGTCCAATGAATTGTTTGGCACGTTTTTCCTTCGAATTACAGCAAGGGATAGTAATGTGGAAGCCTCGTCTTACACATACTGACCCTTGCATAGGAAGATGAGAGAGGACCAGGTAAACATAAAGTTCCCTCCAATCATACGCTGTGGAAAATGAAGAACAAGTTATTGGATATCATGTCTGTACATTTTTAAGTTGGGGTGCAAGCTTATCAATAGGCTCAATCACATGGCAAAGTTTCGAATTACCTTATTTAAATTCTTTTTTTTCTTTTTTTTTTTCAGAAAAAAATAGATGAAAAAAGTGTTGAGATAATAAATATTTGTGTATTTGTCAATGGTGAAGCTCATTAAAATGTTAGTGTTAAATCGCTGACAAAGGCCAAAAATATAATTAATCAAACTTGATGCAGATGTAGATCTATGTAAAATTCACTCTATGTCCATTATAATTACAATATTGTGATACTTATGAAGAGCGTGTCATGTTGTTAATACATTAAACATTTAGCTACGTACCAGTAAAGAAATATTAGTCAAATATAACACACAGTTAATGTGTTAGTTCTACTTCTCTTACCGTGTATACAATAATTTCGGACATGTGTATGCATACAATGGATATATTTTGTTTGAGTATCCGTATAGAGGACATGACGTAGCATTTAATAAGACGATCGTGATTAGCCTGGTGGGTCGGAACATGTATTAAAATAGTCCAGATTAAAATACCTACTCTCGAGTAGATAAAAACTATGTAACCATTTACAGGTTATCTTGTGTGCAAATTAGACCTTCTGTCAGTACGATTAACCGGATATTGTTTATATTGTACTAAAACTTAGGAAGGGTGTACGTTTTTGCCTGGAACATCGCTGATCACAGCAAAACATTTACTTCGAAAACAAAAGTTTATATGTAGTGTGTTACCTTATACACGATGTAAAAATGAATGCGACACTAAAAACAGCTCATTGGTAACGTTCGCTTTACCTGAATTGCACTTTGGATTATCAGAGTTGACCTAGAACACCTGTGTTACTTTCAGGCTTATACAAGGTAAGAGAATAGGCAAGAATATAATACACGTTAATCGTATCTTTGTCCCTTAAATACAATTAAACATTTTGGAAAAATCATATTAAGACTATGCTTATAAGCATATTAGGGTTTTCCATTTGTTTTTAATTTAACTATTAGAATACGATAACATTAAAGTACAGCTGGCACCAGTTTATATTATCCTATATTCTAAAGTATAATTGTCATCTGCTCTTCGGCTGTGTTTGAATGAGTTAAAGAATGGCTTAACTGAGTCCAGTGTAAAAGTATATGTAAAATTGACACCGTCACGACAAATGACGTCAAGAAAGCATCGCGAAACATTTAAGAAAGCAACCCATTGACATCGTGAATTTGTCGATAATTACTATAGCTTTATCTCCCCAACTTGGGAAGTAAAGTTGTCCATAATTACTATAGCTTTATCTCCCAAACCTTTTAAGTAAAGTTGTCCATAATTACTATAGCTTTATCTCCCCAAACTGTAAAGTAAAGTTGTCCATACTTACTATAGATTTATCTCCCCAACCTGTAAAGTAATGTTGTCCATAATTACAATAGCTTTATCTCCCCAACCTGTAAAGTAAAGTTGTCCATACTTATTATAGATTTATCTCCCCAACCTGTAAAGTAATGTTGTCCATAATTACTATAGCTTTATCTCCCCAACCTGTAAAGTAATGTTGTCCATAATTACTATAGCTTTATCTCCCCACCTGTAAAGTAATGTTGTCCATAATTACTATAGCTTTATCTCCCCAACCTGTAAAGTAATGTTGTCCATAATAACTATAGCTTTATCTCACTAACTTGTTAAGTAAAGTTGTCCATAATTACTATAGCTTTATCTCACTAAGTTGTATATTTGGGGGGATCCTAACTAAGAGGGAGATGAACTTTACTGAACAACATATTTGTGTTGGCAGCCTTAGACATTATTTAGCTGACAAAGTCCGTTGTAATCATCTGCTATGTAAGGTCAGCTTGCTTCGCTCGCACATAACTATATATTTAAATTTAGATTAATATCTATAGTCTAGCTTCTCTGCAATAGACACAGTTTGTACACTTTACCCCAAGCACACAGAAAGCCTATATGTGTAACATCTAAACCACATTGTCACGGAGATGGTGGAGTCGATACAGTTGCACTCCTCTACCTGTGCCAAGCATTCGCTCACTTTTCGCTTTTTTAATTATTATTGCCCTCAATAAGGAGCTGAGCGGGTCCAATTAATTCTTGTTGATCCTTTCAGTTTTTTATGGTTGTGACAATTGGAAAATAGCTACGATTATTTTTTTGTAATCAAATCATAGAACATTTACATTGATTATTCATAGGAGTGCTACTTAAGATGTGATAGGGGCCTACTAAACTTGATATACTGAACCTCTCAGCGATCACAGTTTGGAGATCACCAGTCAGTTCAAAAAGTGTCTTGATATAATTTGAACCTTGACAATAGAGCGTAATTTAATACTCCGGGCCAAACTGAGCGTATTATTCCTAGTTTTTTCTAAATTTATTTTGTTAACTTAAACAAATTACTTAATTAACAGCTCCCGCAAAGCTTGTTAATTTGAAGTTTAGAAGTTTATTGTTTTAGGAAACGGTGTTGCATATTGATAGCAAACAAAAAGAGGCTGAAATAAACTTAATTATACTTAGTGCATTTTCTAGAAGCGTCAAATATATGTTTATATATTTGGGGAAGCTTGAACAGACAGGATTACATATTTGTGAATGTGGTGAAAATCTTATTATTATTTCTAAAAATATTACAAAATGAGTAAATGTCAACAGAAAAAAAGACTGCATTTTTCAAGGCTTATTTCTCGAAGTGCAATTTTAACATCTTAACTGTTTGTAGTAAGTATTTCGAATTAATTTTTAAACAACATAAAATTTGAATACCTAACTTTTTATCCAAGTGGTACAAAAATTGGTTCATTTTCAGCCCAACATTTTCTTGTTGAAGTTCAGGAACGATGGTTTAAGTGTTAATAAATGAGGGTGATCTAGGGGATAAATGTGATGACTTTGATGGTAACAGCGATAATTCGGGTGTATTTGGGATAAATGTGATGATTTTGATGGTAACAGCTATAATTCGGGTGTATTTGGGATAAATGTGATGATTTTGATGGTAACAGCGATAATTCGGGTGTATTTGGGATAAATGTGATGATTTTGATGGTAACAGCGATAATTCGGGTGTATTTGGAATAACTGAAGTGTTTCTGGTAGTAATTTAATATATAGCATTCCGATTCGTATTGTCTTTCTGTTGATTCCGGTTATGCGTTAGGACTCCCGTTGTATTTATCATGATTCAAGTGGTAATTGTTGTGATTCGGGTGGTTATTACGATGATTCGTATTGCAGCTGTGTTTCTTCTGTTATAATTTGATATTGGGGGGGGAGGGCGGGGCGGTAACTACGATTTTGTTTGGTAATTTTAATAATTTCAGTGATAGTTCCAATTGTTCCGCGATAATTCAGGTCTAAAGTCTGAAGCCATGTGACTGGAGCACTTATGGGAGATGAACCACTTCACTCCTTAGTCCAATAAATAGTAAGGTCTACATCTGTACTTGTTAATTTAAGCATCACCTTCGCAAAGAACGCTCCATTTTTTGTAAGTTAAAAAAATAAAAATTGAGGAATAATCAACAAGAATTTATCAATCCTTGTTTATCGATTCTTGGAAGTGAAATGAAACTGACATTATCTGACCATTCCAAGTGTATTGTTGAATAGGTGAATCAAACAAACCCATTGCAAATCTTACTTTCACTTGTCGGTACATATTGGCCCATCCATTTCTTGCCTATTAAAATAAACGAATTTATAGATTAAGAAACATAATTGAAAGTAACTGTTTATCATCACAGATGGCGAAAGAGACAGCGATCACGAAACAAGGAGAATCTGAAGAGGAGATAATCGTGGGTCCACCTGTACCACCAGATGGCGGCTGGGGATGGGTTGTGATGATCGCGTCTTTCATCCTCAGTGTTCTAGTGGATGGCGTCTGCCTTAACATTGGTATTTTCTTCCCATACTTCCTAACTGAATTCCAGTCGTCGAAAGGAAAGACATCAATGGCTGGTTCTGTGCTCAATGGAACTTATCTCTTAGTTGGTAAGAACATTTAAATTGAATGTTTCCATTCTGGCGAACTCCTCAGCATTAAATATAGTTTATTAACAATTATTTTGGTAAAGCTGAACGGTAAAGCTTTGATACATATATTATATATACGTAAAATGAAATAAACGTGAATAAAATGCACTAAGAAAAGAAAGAACATCGTAATACTTGTTAAATTCTAAGATTATATAGGGTGAGGTGCTTTGAAGAAAGATAATATATTTACATCAGTATTTTGACGTTAAAGAATATTCTAATATTGTAACATAATCTAATACATTAAGTACTTTCTGGTATTGTTTTACCAGGCTAGCTAATTCCCATGTAGAAGACGTGGCCTATAAGTTTATTTATTAGGTGATGTACATTTTGTTCAGGTCCAATCACAAGTGCGCTCACCAATAAGTTTGGATGTCGCAGGGTGACGATCGCTGGATCATTGCTGGCAGCACTGGCATTCTTCTTGTCCACGTTTTCACCTAATGTCGATACTTTGATACTCCTTTATGGGGCCATGGGAGGTGAGGTTACCTTATTATTAACTTATCGACCATGGAGTGTTGTATAAGACCCGACAGACCTTGATTCACTCCATATTATGTGTCATGATAATATTACAGAAATTTGTTTAATACTGTATACATTTCGGTTGAACGGAGAGCCTTTTTAATGTTCCACACGAACGGTGTGGTTTATGGTAATGATTAAGTTTTTAAAAAGTAAAAAAAAAACTTTATTTATTTTAATCCACTAAAAAAGGGGCTACAATTTATATTTATTTTTCATTGTTAAGTATCCCTATACTCATGTTCAAAGTGAACATATCATGAACCGAAAGTAAAATGTACCTTCTGCGTGTTTGTTTTCTCAGGATTTGGTTTTGGCTTGATGTATCTCCCCGCTATTGTGATGGTGGGTTATTATTTTGAAGCTAAAAGAGCTCTGGCGACAGGAGTAGCCGTGTGTGGATCAGGAATAGGTTTATTCCTCTTTGCTCCAATAACCCAGGAATTAGTTACTGAATACAGCTGGAAGGGGGCGCTGTGGATCATATCCGCCGTTGTTCTTCATGGTCTTGTGTGTGGTGCCGCCTATCGGCCACTTCCTCCAACGATTATCAAACGTTGCCCTCAGAACGAATTACCAGTTGAGAGCAATGGACAAGATGCGCAAAGAAGCAATGTACCAATAAGAAAGCAAATAGTAGTCCCTGATATTGTGGTCAGTCCAGCAAAATCAGATGAACTGGTCATTGACCAAATACGATTACCATTTACAAAAGCATCCAAAAAAAAAGTGTTTCAGGGTCGAATTGTGTCTGAGGATTTCTTAGCTGCACCAACGGGATCCAAATCTAAGAATTCCGATTTGGGTCGTTTGGCTAAGAGTCAAGATATATCAGCAATGAAAGACACCACTTTGGTGAGACAACGTGTTAAACAAGCCGAAAGACTGTTTCAGCCTTTACAGAGAAAAGACATTTTCTACAGCGGGAGTATCCACCATTTACCCGATTTCCAGAGTTCAGAAAATATCAGTGATTATGAGAAAAAAGTAGCTGGAGCACCTGTTGATCTCAAATCGCAATCTGACATTGACAAAGTAGACACTAAACAAAGCAAGTTTAGAGTGCCTCAGATTGTAAAAGACTTGATGGATTTCTCTTTGATATCCAGTCCTACATTCCTCATATATTTGATATCATGTTTTCTTGTCATGTTTGGTAAGTTTTTACATTTGCTAATTCTGTTCTCCTATATGTTTTATGTTGTTAATCTTTATATATTACTGTTTTGATTCTGTGTTGAGTGTTGAGTTTCTGCACAGGGCCTTTATACTCATTTTTGTTTGTTTTGACAACACTTTATTTCCGAGTCATAGAATTTCAATCAATAATTTTGCATTAAATGAATACTTTCATTTCATTCAGGTTACGAATGTTATTATATACATGTTCTTTTTTAAGGCGGCTTTATGTTAAAGGGGTTATATTTTAGCAAGGAAGCTATAGATTAAGATATTTTAAGGGGGTTATATTTGAACGATGTTTTATGTAAATAAGGCTTTAAGGTAAGAAGTTTATATACTAACGAGTCTATATGTTAATGAGGTTGTATGTTTAGGAGATTTTATGTTTATGAGGATATATGTGAAGGAGGCTATATGTTACAGATGATATACGATGATGAGGTTATACATTTATGGGGTTATGTATTTAGGAGATTATACGTTCAAGTGGTTATGTAATAAGGAATTAATAAGGTTAAGGGTTAAGGAGATTATATGTTACGGGGATTATATGTCAATTAGGTTATATGTTAGAGGTTATAAAAGAGGCTATATGTTAAGGAGGCTAAAGGATAGTTTGGCTATATTGTATGTCATATGTTTAGTATCAAATACGGATAGTATATGTAAAGAATGGTATATGTTATTTAAAGAAGGATATATGTTTTCAAAGAACTTAAAATTCTGAATATATTTGAACTCAATAAGTTTCTCACTTTTAAAGTTGTCCATAAATATATTCATACCCCCCCTTAACCTTCCTGTTAATTTCCGAAACCACTTCTGTCGACTTTCAGAAACTTACCCAACAAGAAATAGTCTTCTCAACTTCAAAATTCCTCTTTGTTTGACAAACTTGTCTGAACGTACATTAGGAACAACTGGTGCTCGTGAGTGGAACAAACTGCCATCCACAATGAAAGAAATTACTTCACAATCAATGTTTAAAACATCCATGAAACACCTCCTCCTCAATCAATATTTCGATTAGTTCTCTTTTCGCCCTGTATATATGTTGACTTGTTTTGCATGTATATATGTTGACTTGTTTTGCATGTATATATGTTTGGAAAAAAATTACAATTATACAAACTGTATAATGACTTACTTGAGACAACAACAAATCATCTTGTCGCACTCTTTACACTGAGAAAACAGTACTTTTGTCCATAACGTTTTTTATTTACAATGACATTTTATCGTTGTGATGGAATTCACAGCAGCACTTGAAACAGAAATCTTCTTTCAAAATGCAATCCGATAATTTTAATGGAATTAATGTTAAAACTGAACTCATTTCCAGAATAACTTTGTTTGAATATTTTTGCGAATTGCTTAGATGAATTTATATTTTTGTCTTTGAGTTCATAAACTGTCAGGGAATACGTTTTAAATGTACCATTTTATTTTTATAATGTATCACTTACCTTGAATTTCTGATATTTTTTACAGAACGTTCTATGAAGTATACTAAGTGTTAATTCTATATATATCTAAGTGTTTTATTTTTTACTCATATTGTTTTCATTCCGTAAATAGATTATCATATCAATTTAAGTAGTGTTTAGATGTCGTTATGTATCTGGATCTATTAACCTTATTTTATACTTATAAACTACATTTGTTCCACATCCGCAGTTTACAGTATCTCTGGATTAGCCTACATTAGTTTTATTCAAAGCGGTCTTATTTTAGTCCCCATCTGTTATATTTAACGTTGGCATAATTTATTTATAAATTGACACTTCCCCTCATCAACTTACACAACCTATATTATGCTTGATTTAATTAGGATTCCGACTATCGTCGGAAGACTATTGTTCCTGTTCTGTTTATTATTATTATTCCACCGATTGTTGAACTCGCGAATCTCGGTAACCGCTAGTGGTTCGGTTTTGAATTTGTGTGTACATTCGCGTTACTACGGCTTTACAGATTTTTTCTAGATGACCAAGTTAAGTCGTGACGTCACATAAGTAAAATATTGTATAATATATCGAATTTATCGCCTAGAGTTACGCAACTAGTGTTTTTGCATAGACTTTCATCCAGGCTGTATATCGTACATTTACACA
>JAVFBX010135670.1:0-15558 GCA_034783855.1 Mopalia kennerleyi
TCGGACACACAGAAAACATGCACCACTTGTTGAGCATGTTGGCTGAGCGTACGTGTTTCAGACACACAGAAAACATGCACCACTTGTTGAGCATGTTGGCTGAGCGTACGTGTTTCAGACACACAGAAAACATGTACCACTTCTTGAGCATGTTGGCTGAGCGTACGTGTTTCGGACACACAGAAAACATGCACCACTTCTTGAGCATGTTGGCTGAGCGTACGTGTTTTCAGACACACAGAAAACATGCACCACTTGTTGAACATGTTTGCTGAGCGTACTTGTTTTCGGACACACAGAAAACATGCACCACTGGTTGAGCATGTTGGCTGAGCGTACGTGTTTCGGACACACAGAAAACATGCACCACTTGTTGAACATGTTTGCTGAGCGTACATGTTTTCGGACACACAGAAAACATGCACTACTGGTTGAGCATGTTGGCTGAGCGTACGTGTTTCGGACACACAGAAAACATGCACCACTTGTTGAGCATGTTGGCTGAGCGTACGTGTTTCAGACACACAGAAAACATGTAGCAATGCTGTCTTTAGGAGGAAGATTACCTTTCAAACTTTATCAAAACACTTAAAATTTTATGGTTGTGCTGGGGTCAATTATTGTTGGAATGCAACTCCGTCATATAAGTGAAATAACCTTGAGTACCAGGTAGTCGAGTAAAACACCAATCAATCAGTTAATCAATCAATCAATTAATCAATCAGTCAATCAACCAAAAACTGATGTCTTACACTGTAAATTTGAACAATTTGTCTCATTGCAATAGTGGTAAGCGAGTGCGCTTTCTAGCGCCTACTTTGATATATCGTTCACGGGATCGAGTCCGTCTGTCAGCCCTCAGGTATATGAGTGAGTCACAAGATGTGGCTCCGGCAATCGCAGGGGTGGTTTTTACAAGGTTTCCTCCTGGTTTCCACCATAATAGGGCAAGGAACATTGTGAAGTGGACAATCCGTTGTCGTATAAGTGAAATACCCTTGAGTATGACGTTAAACCCCAATCAAACAAACAAACAAACCAGTAAGTGCGCCACAATGGTGTAAGAGAAATACATTTAATCTAGACTTAAAACACGAATCATTATGTACATGTAGTACTATTATAAAGCATAAAGTGTTTTTGGCATTGGTTTTGCTTGGATAGTTGGTTGGACAATTTGGAGTTTATTAACTATTTTTGAAAAAGTGGCTAATATTGAACGTTTTCTAGCCACTGTTCTCTAGAATTATAATATATTCTCAAACAAAATTAAAAAGGAGAGCATGATTTAAGCAATGAATTACATTCTTTACCTCTCTCGCCCACAGATTAAAGCTATAGTTGGAACCCAAACTAAGACCTTGTTTTAAAACCTCTATGGACTGGCTGTCCAAAAGATAGAGATGTACATGTATGTTAAATGTTTCTGCTGAGTGAAGTGGATAGTTTGGCTGTCATTGTTGACTATATCACAGCTCCCAGCTCTCCCCCTGCTTCCCTCTGACCATCTGCCCACACTAAAACACCCTTTGTCCCTAATCTGCCACAAAGGTACCCAGTCTAGTGGCTTGGGAATATAGGCGATCAAATAGGTTATGCTAAAAGTATAATGTGCAAAATACAACTAAAGTTTGCCCCTTGAATATTGTGACACTGGTAGAAGTGAATTTCAGTATTTCTCTTGTCCTATGCTTATTGTATTGTATTCACTAGTATCAATAACTTATAAACTTTAATTTTTATTAGCAATGTCCTGTGCACAGGCTTGTAATTCATAGTGTTAGACAGAGGGGTGTTGATGTTTTTGGGACGACCAAGTACAGCGCCCTGGTTCAATAAAATTTAACATATAAAATATAGGGAAAATTTAAAATGTGACCCCCTATTACTGGCTTACGCTTTGGCTTAAGTTATATAAATCTCTTTCACTGTACATGTTGTTTCTCTGTTTAAGGAGATAAGTATTGATGTTTGAGGGTGGCTCGAGACTCTTGTGTATTAAACAGATTACACTGTGGACCCACTTGTACTCTTAGTCAGAAGTAGAAATGGCGCTGCGGCTTTAGAAAAGTTCAAAGTGGTCCCCTGATTATAACATTAAGACTTTCAAAAATGGCTCTGTATTGATAATTTCTTTTAAAAAACAGAGGTGTGGCAATTCAAATAACAAAAGTTTATTGACCAAATTTTGAATGTACATGATTGTTTGAATTCCAAGAAGGGGAATTACATTGCACATCAATGTTAAGAAAAGGTTATGCAGTGAGTTTTCCATGATGTTTATAAGGGTATTGTACTTTTGAGTTGTGATGCGTCGTGACAGATTGTTTTTGCCATAGGCGAGAAGTGAGTTTAGTGTTTTTGAATGGAAGATCACATGATACTACACGTCATCCTTATATAAAAGCTAACGTCTTTGGTTTGAGAGCCAGTGAGAAGCTGGGCTGGGGGTAGTGATTCGACTGTGCTGGGGAGAGGGCTCCATTGAAAGAGAAGGGTCTCTTGTTGAAGGGGGAGAGGGTGGGGACAAAGAGACATGCCCAGGTATATACAGGTGTTGTGCCTGAGTCTGAGGTGAAAAAGAACAAAGCCTTGCTAATGTGGGCTGTATTTCTCCCTGTCCCTTAGCTTTGAACACAACCCTAACTCATAGTAACACTGCAACACACATAAGCACAGAATGGTTTAAGCTGACTTTAAGACCTGTACTCCCATGTACATTAAGGTTGGATATGACCACCAAATTCCTCATGGCTAGCTTAGGGTAAGGAAACTAAATTGTAATCTTTATACTGGACCTGATTTAAATATGAAACTAATTCTATCATTCTATGTGTTGAACATTTTGGCTTGTGGAGCACAATACATGTACATGTATTTTTGTATTAACATGAAATTCTTGGTTCTACAATGGATTATTCAGTATTGTCAATCCAGTTCTTGTTTATTAGGACAGTTTTTAGTCATCAGTTTAGATATAAGTGGAAGTGTCTGGCCTTGGTCTGAGTGAGAGCCTCTCTTGTTAACCTGTTAACCAGTGATCTCAGAACTAAAGTGTACCGTGATCTGTGGTGGCAGATTTCCTTATCTTCTAGGATTTGGTGTTGAACTGTTCCAAGATAACATTAAACTTGGAATAGCCAAACATTGTGAATTTCTTATCGCTCTAAGTTTGGGAATTAATTTAGGAGACACTGAATTGTACGAAAGTCTAATTTGGTATCATTTATTTCCATAATATTATTTTATGTTATGGTTCTTTCGTAAAGAAATTCTGATCACCTTTCTTGTCTTATAGAATTTTCTGTAATTTACATGTAAGAAGAAAATATTATATGCCGCGACGAAAATGTTATTGCAGGGGTGGTTTTTTTTTTTACAAGGTTACCTCTTCGGTTTCATCTTATTTATATATGACAGAGTTAGACATGGGCAATCTGTCATCTAATACGTGAAATACCCCTGAGTATTTGATATCTGTTGTCAGATGACTGTTTTAGACTGGATCACAAATATATATATTATACCAAATTTGTTTGGGTTATACGGCATTGTTACGAAGGGTACTTTGCATGAAGAATAGCAATGCTGTGTTACGTGTTACATTTGGTGTCAATTACTGTAAGATACACCACTGTCATATTTATAAGGGAAATACCCTTGAGCATGTCATTAACACCAATCTGTCAATCAAGTTTGTTTTGGTTTAGACACATCAGAAAGTGTTTGAACAGTACAACCGTTTATATCTATAACTCAGGATTCACTTTTGCTATGAGGAGTGGAAAGTGTAGAATATTAAGGTTTGAACGAGATGCAATGTGTATCACAGTTTGCCTGTAGCACCCATGTATACATGTAGGACACCAAATCTAAATTTTACTTTCTCTTTCTCTCTTCCTCAATGTTCCCCTGTAGATTTTGACCCAGATTTTGTCTGCAGACTAACCTGAAATTAAATATTTAACATGTAAAAAGTGTCGACACAAGCTTTTGTGTTCATCAAATAGCTATAGCTGCCAATATCTGTTGTCATCCATATCATGAGTCATGACCATATGTATTCTGTCCACTAATTTGGGGAATAATTAATAATAGGAAATCGAAAACCTCTGACACACCAGAAGTTTCAGTACTTTACATAACCCTTCTGTTAACATTATACAAAATGTTGCCTAGCAGAAGTAGCTACATAGGTCTCGTCATTGGAACACAAATACCTGTTAAGACTAAACTGGTAGCATTTCACATTTTAAAAAATTAAAAACACTGGCACAGTGGTGTTGATAAATCAAATCTTTGAATCATCTCATGTTACAAACAAACAAACAAATCTAAATAGATTATAGATTAGCAGGTCTATCTTAGTCTTATGGTCAACAGAAGCGTCCCTCATTGTAACAACTACCCTATTTCATCAGGTGTCCTACAGATATTCCATTGACTACATCAGATCTGGTTAGCATGTACCTGAGCATTGCTTGGTCATAAACATTCTTTTCGCAGCAGCAGTAATTATTATTCTCCACAGAGAAAACATGAAAATCTTCCTCTCCTCGGGGTTGCAGAAGATTAGTCAGAGGTGTTTGGGTAGCCAGAGAGCCCTGTTTTATATGAGGTGTCTCTCTCTCCCTGTAATATTGCAGGGCTGTGGTAGGCCGTGCGGAACAGCCTGCCTATCTTCATTCACCCCATTGGCCTGCAGCTCTGGGCCATTTCACACTCTGACCTAAATTTACGCTCTCTGACCTACTTCCCTCTGATTGATCAGATTGCCACTTCATGTGTGAGGCTCCTTTACAGGGGTTTCAACTCTTGACATGTTGTAAATAATAGTTGTACATTTTAATGAAGCATTACTCTTTCTCCTGGTTAGTGCAAACCTTTCCTTGTAACCAATACGTATAAATGATTATTGGTATATACTGTGATATTTTAGATGGTCATCGTGATCCATAAGGACGTCATGCCAAATCTTGAAAACACTTACCTAAAAGTGGATTTGCATGTGTGTCGAAAATATAATTAGATAAAATTCATATAGATATCATGGTATGTCTACTAAATTTAAAATAAATCCACTTCAAATAATCACATCATTGAAACTTTGGTGGCTGTGAAAGAATGATAAATACTTGAAAAGCAGCAATGGGGTTGTGCATCAACCATCAGGTATATGAGTGAGCCACACGATGTGGCTCCGGCAATTGCTGTTTTTACAAGGTTTCCTCTGGTTTTCCACCGTTATTAGGTATTGAACAGTGTGAAGTGGACAATCCATCATCATATAAGTAAAATACATTGAGTAAGGCGTTCAACCACAATCAAACAAACAAGCAATGGGGTAATGTGGGGGTCATCATGAAAAGGCTGAACAATTTTGCTGGATTTTATTTTTAGTGTGATCCTGGGCAAGCTATGCTAAATATGTGGTGTGGGCAAATTAAATTATTTCGTTAGAAGCCAGGAGATGCCTTTTCTCTCTTTTTATCACAGTACATTGAGGCCAGGGGCCGATAAGGCCCGGAAGCTCCAGATATACACATCCGCAACTGTTTCTTGGCTTGTTCCACTATGAATAATGTTCAATTAAAACCTGAACAAATCACATTTTTACAACGTATTGTCACACAAAAGAAATTAATATCAATTTTCTGTCTTTGTTTTTAGCTGGGCCTCCAGACAATGGCATCACAGGTTTCTATAACAACGCTCACCTCTTCCCAATCAACACAGTTACCCGCTGGAGGAGCTACCCCACAAGTGCCTGTGCCTACCTCCGCTCTACCTCATACCCCAGTGCTCCCTACTGCCACGCCTGGTCTCGCTGCTATCGCCAACCTCTCCAGCCCCATGGCCAGTCTTGTGCAGCTGACTGACCAGCAACAGTTACCCACACAACAACCATTCACACAGATTCACCAACAAACTTCTCCAATTTTACAACAACAACAACAGCAGCCACCACCACTAACGCCCGAACAAAAATCTCCCAGTTTGGCCCTGGCTGCCAGCACACCATCAGGGTTGGTCAAACCCGAGCCCCAACCAGCTCTTGACTTGCCTATGTCTGGTCAGCAGCCAGTACTACAGAGTTCTCCCCTCCAACAGTCCCCTGTACAAACCTCCCCTACCACCATGTCATTACATATGTCTCAGATGCAGCCACTGCAGGATATGCCTGGCTTACCTTTCCACCCACAGTTACAAGTCCATCAAACCATGGGACCACAGACAGAAAATGAAATGCCCGCCTCAGTTACATTAAATGCCAGTGGAGAGTCAGATTTGCTTAATGTTACATCAGATCAAAGTCCAATCAAGAGTTGTGAAGCCACTCCCGAGAAAAAGAAAAAGAAACGTGCTAAAAAGAAACCTGTTGAATTGGGACCGGACGGGTTGCCACTGCCGAAAACCCCCAAAGTGAAAGGCCCTAAGGGTCCTCGAAAGAAAAAGGTAAAGAATCAGGAGAAGGCTGATCAAATTGTAGCTGAAGCAATTGCTAAGGCACAGACAGTGGTTCCAGGAGCTGATGAGACAATAGAGGCCTTACCTGTCCTGGTTCCGTCACCAGGTATCCCCGATCCTGCCATTCCCACAGTTGTTCAAGAGATTGTAGACGGTACTGCTGAGGAGACAGACACTGTTAATGTCACAGACATAAGCAGCTCAGAGCTTGTTGTAGATGTGCTTTCTGATACCAAACTAACACCCTCTCCCAAAAAGAAGAAATCAAAGAAAGAAACAGTCCCAAAAGAGAAGAAAGAAAAAAGGGAAAAAAAGCCAAAAACACCTAGTACTAAAGCTAGACCAAGCAAGAAAAAGTAAGTACTGTTAATTTATTAGAAAGATTAGAGAGCATAAATTTGCTTATTTTTTGTATAAAAAAGTTCTGTATCTTACTGGACTTCTTTATATAAAAAAAATAAGCGAATTTATGCTCTTTTGCCACTGGACATACTATAGCTAAGCCCGGAGTACATTTACCCACCACAGGATTGAAAAAAGAAATATTCAATGATTATTGAATGTTGGCATTTAGGAGTCCACCAATCAAAAAGATGATGAGTTAACTTTTTGTTTCTCTAGGCCGCCGGCGACATTCCTAAAGAAGAAGAAAAAGGGTGGTGTTGGTGGTGGCTCTGATGTGTCAGATCTAGATGCCACGCCCCCTCCATCCCCACAGAATGAAGAAGAATCTGGGATTCAGGTAGGTCTACCTACATGGGCTCATGTCATGTCATCATGTGAGTGAAATAACATCAGGGGTTTTTATAGACACTTTTTCATTAGGAATACCCTGATGAAAAACAATGGCAAATTGAGTTTGTCTTAAATTTGATATTCAGTTTTGTTTGAAAAATTGAGTTTGGGCTTATTACAAGCTATAAAATTCAGAATGAACAGTGGATTTTCGATGAAAAGTTAGTAAAATTGAGTACAAGTGCATTTTGTGCGCTAAAAATATTGAGTTTTAGGCAATATCAAATTGAGTTTATGAGAAATTTTTGTCTATAAAAACCCCTGTTTATGTCAATGCCAAACAAGAAGACAGACTATATGTTAAACTGAAACTGAATCATTTCATCATTGTAGGCTATCCAAGCAGCTATAGGAGAGGCCTTTAAAACACCAGAAGTTATTCGATTATTCGCCAAAAAACAGCCTGGACAGCTAAGACAGAGACTAGCCGATGTAAGTTATTGCTCCCTGGCCTTCTTTAGGAATTTAAAAATGTTTAAAGGGGCAGAACTATTTTGATTCAGACTTGGCTGTCTTAAGATTATTGCAAAGATGAAAGTTCTGGGATGTCATGAAATGTACCTCTATAGAGCCAAACATTGCTACAAAATCATCCTTTTGCCAGTACCTAAAATGGACTGTCCAACCATCCTGTGCCAATAACTTTAAATAGATGGACCACTGAAGAACCCCGTCTGTCTGTCGACCCTCAGGTATATGAGTGAGTCACACGATGTGGCTCCAGCAATCGCGGGGTGTTTTTTTACAAGTTTTTTCATGGTTTTCCACCCTAATTAGGCAAGGAACAGTGTGAAGTGGACAATCTGTCGTCATATAACTGAAATACCTGTGAGTACGACGTTAAACCCCAATCAAACAAACAAACAAACAAACCGCAATTAAGTAATTGTTCCCTGGCCTTCTATAGAAATTCAAAAATGTTAAGAGGGGCAGAATATCTAGTCTGACAATCAGAACAGCTTTGATTCAGACCTGGCTATCTTGAAACAATTATAGGGCCTCTAAGTCTCGTCCTCTTCAACGTGACTTTGGGTCACCGCGTTTAAAAGTCTACAGATGTAGGACTGGAGGGAAGAATTAGCATCTTTTTAACTTTCTGTTGATGCTAGAACTAGAGAGAATGTAGATTATCACTGGAAGTGGAATGAATTACATGAAATCTTACAGATCAGATGACGTGACTGTGATGTCATGAAATGTACCAAAAATCACTACATACATGTACCATCCTTGTCCCATTACATGTATCTAAGGTGGACTGTCCAACCATTACTGTACCAATGTTCATGCCGTCTGTCGACCCTCAGGTATATGAGTGAGTCACAAGATGTGGCTCCAGCAAGGGGTGGTTTTTACGAGGTTTCCTCTCGGTTTTCCACCATTATAGGGCAAGGAACAGTGTGAAGTGGACAATCCGTCGTCATATAAGTGAAACACCTTTGAGTACAACGTTAAAACCCCAATTAATCAAACAAACAAACAAACAATCAAATTAAAAATAAAACTAGAACTAGCTCTTGCAAAAGAATTTTCATCCGTGTTTCAATTTAACATGCATTTCCAGATACAAAATGGATAAAAATTCATGTTACGTAGTCCTTGTAAAAGTATTTGCCATGGTTTCTCAGTCGATTTGTGATGGTCTGATAATGGTTGGCGCGTGCGTTTACCAATCCAACTTCAATGTACTGTCCACAGATCAAGTCTGTCTGTCGACCCTCAGGCAGGTATATGAGTGAGGCACACGATGTGCCTCAGGCAATCATGGGGAGGGTTTTTACAAGGTTTCCCCTCGGTTTTCCATCGTTATTACTATTTAGGCTATGGACACTTACAGTGTGGATAATCTGTCATCGTATAAGTGAAATACCCTTGAGTATATGATGTTAAAAACCAATCAAAAAACACTAGGGATTATATATACTTTTAAGCATTTTGTGGTGTCAATTGTTTTTACTGACTTTTTGAACCCATGCAGATCTCGAAAGCAGACGGTTTGGAGGAAGCTTTGTTGCCCTGGTGCTCTCAGAGCTACGGGGCAATATGAAGCCCATCTGTTTGTGATTTGATCATTTCTTTTCATTACCTCCTGTATTTGTCCTGTACGGTGTAAGACTCCAATCAAGCTAACTCACATTGAAGATTTTTACTTGTGTTTATTTACTTACATGTAGATTGGCTTATTTTGGCTGTAGTATTTTAACTATTTTTTTAGTTAAAATATCGATACTACAGACATTCGACATTTTATTATCAAGAAATATTTTGTTTTAGCTGTAACAGTTGTTAGGTTTGTCATTTGTTGTAATTCAGGGATATTCATTACCTCATTCTCTTTTGTAACTCACATACTTTTGCACAATTGTTTTATTTTTGCTTTAATCAATTGCTAGTCAAATCGGTAATAAATAGTCAGCTGTATAATTGTAAATTTTTGTTTTAGTCGGGGCGTTTACGTGTATCAACAAATCGAGATGGCCGCATTTTGTCGCCCACCCATCGTCTCCCACCTGTTAAAACTAAAAAGAAAGTTGTCAAGAGATGTTTTGTGTGTGCCAAAAAGACGGGCTTAGCCACTAGTTACATGTGCAGGTCAGTGTAATCAGTTTCACTCAAATGATAGGAATAATTTAAAGGAAATATTTTCACAAATAACTGAAAATTTTACAAAAATTTTTTGAATATATAGGTTTTGTGTTATTGGTAGTTTTTGGATACAGCTGCCAGGAAGGGAGACCGTGATAATGAAATCAGTGATAGATATAATTACACAGGATGCTCGTGTTATGGGGAAATCACAGTTGGACATGTTTCTGAAAACAACATTTCTTTGGCCTTGAAATTACTCAGTAAAGTTTATTGTCCAAATTTAATAACTTTTAGCATGTGGGCTTACTTATCCTACCTTGATGTACCCTTGATGGGATCAAGTTCGCTGTTGACCCTCAGGTATAGGAGTGAGTGACACAATGTGGCTCTGGCAATCGTGGGGGTGGTTTTTATCAGGTTTCCTCCACATTTCCACCATAGTTAGATAAGGAACAGTATGAATTGGACAATCTGTTGTCATATAGGGAAATATTCTTGAGTATGACGCAGGGGCTTAGCCAGAAATCAAAAGTAGGGTGTCCAAAATGGTAATTTTGCTTCATTTTTAAATAACTGGGTGTCCAATTTTGACAGTTTTCCTATCTTCTGCATGTTAAAGTTTCTTCAGATAGGATGTTCAAATGAGGCAATTGTTCACTTCCGGGTGTCCAGTTGGACGGGTGTCTGCCTAAGCCCTTGGTATGATGTTAAACCCCAATTAAACAAACATCCTATCAAGGACTAGAGCACCCTTTTGCTAAGGACAGTATGTGTCCAGCATAGTCCTACTGCCTTCACTTACCTCGGAAGGAACATTCATTTTGCTAAAAAAGATTTTTGCACCACTGTCATTGAATCGTTATTTAATTTTTCTTCAATATCTCTATAATACAAAATATTGACGGACGCTTTGTGACAATGTTGTTTAGGACAGAGTTGTTTTGAGACACTTTTGGGATATCCATGGCTGATAACACTTGTTTTTAGTTTTTAGAGATTGTGAATGTCTCATAGTCAGAAGGGTCTTTGTTATTAACTGGTGCATTAAAAGTTGGTGTGTATCGATGGGAAAGTATTGGTCTCTTTATTTTAATTTAGGTTTTCAGGATGACATTTAATTCACCTCTTGGTTTTATAGAGACTTATGTGTCTAAAAATGGAAGTCTTCAGAAATGTACTCTGTCATATAATTGACAATCTCTCAATACTAAAATAGGAAGAAAAAAAATTGGCAAGAAGCAATTTATTTTTGTTTGCTTGACATGCTTTGTCTTCCTCTCTAGCATGTAAAATCCTCAAAAATAACTTCTTTCCTTTGAATGTGAATATAAATATAGCTGAAGTGTTCAAAGAGTGTTATTGTAAGCCAACAGGAAACAGGAGTTGAAAGAAGCTTTCAATTCACTAGAGCAGTAGTGACAACTAGTGTTTAGGAAAGTAACTTGCTGTGAATTTTACATTTGGCCCTAAGCCATTGTTATTATGCTAGCGTATTGGACAACTGCCAATAGAGGTATTCACTCTGTGTAACCCCAGACAAAAGTTCACAAGCTGAATATAGTAGCCTCATATATAATACGCACTATGTATCTCCATTCACTTGATTAGTTTCTTCTAAAAATAAGATCTATACATTGACTTGACACATTTTCACCTGATTTGTTTGTATCCCTCCGACTGACATTGTTGTTCAAATCTGTGTTGATAACAAGGTACTTTACAGCCACTGTAGAGATTTGGTCGGTCTTTCTTTGAAACGATCCGACACATGTAATAAATAACACCTATTATTATCTGTGAAACTTAACCAACCTCAAAATGACCTTTTGGAATTAAATAGAACAAACTATTTCAAGTCAATATTGTAAGTACAATAGAAAACACTACTTTACAGCTATTAAAAAAAATTGAACATGTACATTGGCCACCATCCGATTTCTGTCCCATTCCGTCTGTCGACCATCAGGTATGTGAGTGAGTCATATGATGGGACTCCAGTAATCGCAAGGGTGGTTCTTACGAGGTTTCCTCTCTGTTTTCCGCCGTAAAATTGGTGAAGTGGACAATCTGTGCTCATATTAAAGCGAAATACAGATACTGTTAAGTACGGCATTGAATCACAAACAAACAAACTTTCAATGTAGCACTCACTGGTTCAACGTGAATCTTCCTATCTGACACTGGGATGGGTTTTACAAGATTTCCTCTTATTTTTCGGCCCGCGGCTGTGGCGTAGTTGTTAGCGAGCGCGCTTTCTAACGCCTACTGCGATTTACCATTCACAGGATCGAGTCCATCTGTCGACTTTCAGGTATATGAGTGAGTCACAAGATGTGGCTTCGGCAATTGCGGGAGTGGTTTTTACGAGGTTTCCTATCGGTTTTCCCCTGTGAACAGTGTGAAGTGTACAATCCGTCGTCATATAAGTCAAATTCCCTTGAGTATGACATATTTTCAAAGACAAACATCAGTATTGCACTCGCATTTGAGTAAATTATTGATATATTAATAACAGGAAACAAAAAAAAATTAAGGAACTATGTTGATGTATTTTCAAATTGTTAATTTAATGTTGTTTAACTTGTTTCAGGTGTGGTAATAATTTCTGTGCCTCACATCGCTATGCGGAATCTCATGACTGCACATTTGACTACAAAACAGAAGGAAGAAAGTTACTTGAACAAAGCAACCCAGTTGTTAGTGCCCCGAAGCTGCCCAAAATATAGACAGTTCATATTCTTATGTGTAGTAAACATTTTTCTAAACTGGTTTGACTGTCAGAATACAATGTATTCTGTCTAAGATATCAAAGCGTCCATTGTAATGTCACATGACCTTGATAGGTAGCATGCTGATGGGGCTTTCACCTAGCCATTTTTCTATTGTTATACAGTACATTACTTGTATTCATTTTATCGTGCAGTACAGTATGTAGAATTTGTTAATTATTTTTGTAACGCAGGTCGTTTATGAAGGGTTTTTCTAGTGCTTAATGTATCGTTATTGAATTTTTTTATGGAATAGGTATTGATGTACCTCAAGGTTTATCAGCCAAAATATTGAAATGATACAGTTTCACATTTTTGTTTGCTATAGAGATTTTAAATGTCCTCTTTTTATTACACTTTATATGTGTAGCTGGAACGATTCAGTTGGTTTGTAGTTGATATATTGTGTATTATTTACTAATTAAATTACCAAATGGTTTATTCCAATATGCTTCCAAAGGGCAGATAACTCTGATTTCCTTTTGGTTACTTATTGTCTGTGATGAAATGTACACTGCACAAATGTTTCTTAAGTGATTTTATATTCATATTTTTGCATGCTTTATATTCTTTAAACATATTTATTTACACAAAATTTCTTAATCAGTTTATGTAATCCTTAGAATGGATTCTTTACCCAATATCTTACTCTGTTAATTTTATCCACTGATTTATTTGCATCAAATAAACATCATGATATTATTGTAAAGGCATTTATATTGCTTTTACAGACATACACTTTTCAGGATTAAACTTAAGCCTCTTAAATGTCTTTGTAGTATCAAATAGTTATATTCGTGAAACTAATCCAGATATCATCTTTTTTTATCTTTTCAACTTTATTTGTTTTATGATGCAAACATTATTTTTCTAAAGCATGTTGCTGAAGAAAATGTTACGTATTACCATATTTCTGATCCATTATCTTCGTGTAACAATGTTATATGGAGGATTTCCCATGCTTTCCTTCAATAGAAGTTCTTTAAAATAGAGTTAGTCTCTGTTGAATCAGCTGAGTTGAGATGTATATTTTAAAACAATATTGATTCCAAATGACGACCTAGGCACACAATATTAATTACAGCCATCAGTCCAGTTGAAATTGGCTTCCTTTCAATTTGTTTATTTGTTAGTGCTGTTATGTCAAACTACGGGAAGTGTTTTAAAATTTGTTAATTTTTGTTTTTCAAAATTTTTTGGAAATTGATATTTGTTTTGGCAGTTAATATTTAGTGTGCTGTGTGGGAATGGTTTGCAGTTTTGCCGTTTACTCTCTATTTTTTCTGGTGAAATGACGATAAATTATCAATCTTTGTTTTTCATCAAAATTACAAACAGCTATCATTCTTGTTCATGAATATTTTCTTTCACTTAACTTTTAATATGTATTAACTTCCACCTTGGAAATGCAAGAATCTGTGATAAAACTCAAATTAAGCTTGCAGCCTGTGGAGAGGTGAGTAGTCAATAAATAAATATAACGGATATTTGTAAGAAGTTGAGAGGTATTTGACTTCATTACCATAAAATTGATACCATACTCAAGTATATTTAATGATTTGTGTCATTATGGCATTTATTTGTGTGCTCACGTTTCATACATAACAGGTAACAAGTGTGAATAAATTGAGATCGTTAAAAGAAAAATTTGACTTGATTCCATTCTCTCATGGTCTGTGTTTAAACGCTTTTATTCTAACTCACTGGCATCCTACTCCAAGGTACTCTCGCAGGATCTAGTCCATCTGTCGACTACAGGTTTATGAGTGAGTTGCACGATGTGACTGCCAATTGCGTGGGTGGTTTTTGAGAGGTTTCCTCTTGGTTTTTCAACTTATTTAGACAGTAATAGTTTGAAGTGGACAATCCGTTGTCATAGAAGTGAAATACCCTTGAGTTCATCTTTAAAGCCGACTCAAACAAACAAATAAATCAAACTCACTGGCTGAGTACATGGTTAACCAAATCTTAGGTTTTGTGTACATGTCATTTGGTTGTTAGTCCATGATGGGTATCCAAGGGAAGACCTGATTGAGGGGAAAGATAAAAATCAGTCCATGCTGAAAATTATTTCAAAATGTAAGTAAAAAAACAAAACACAACAGATCGCTTTTCAGCAAGAGTTAAGGATCAAACATAACCAAAAGTTGGCTGTTTCATGTTTTCTGGACTTGACACTGATATATGGTTTTGATGTCAAGCACAGTTACCTTGTGCGGCATGTTCTGTTCTGCTAAGCTTTTGTATCCTTTCATTACTTGTTCCCAATGATGTCATTCAAGGGCAGTTTATTTCTCCCACAGGATTGATCCATTGCCCCCATCAAAATAATGTTTAAATTTCCATTCCATCCATTGGCAAACAGTTATGAAATTGACAAAATACTATAGATAGTATCATTCTGATACACTGTTGACATTGGGTCATGAAAGTGTGAAAAGTATTAAAATGTTATGAAAAATAATACTTAGTTAATTTTCCATATAAAAAAAGTGAAAATTAAAAGAACAAGTATGAATTTCCACATTTTTCTTAAAAAATTGTAGGTGAGCCTTATAGTTGCAGGAGAGCAATAAAATCACAGCCAAATACCTCAGAATATTGATCCATTATGATATTTTTGTCCACAATGTCTGAATTAAGGAGCGGTTACATGTGGCTAAAAAAATGCCTTCTTGATTCATAGAATTTTGCTTTAAGTGATTGCCCTGGATAATTATCCTGATCCCTATTGTACACTTTGGTAAAGTTGATGTGCTCCTGAATAATTTTCAAGGAAAATTGGAAAATTGCAGTACAGCCTCATAAAATGTCCCTCTTGTGATGATCTAGAATTTTTCCATAGTTAAAGAGGCACTAGTGCCCAAAATAAGGACTTTTTTTGTAATTACAGAATCAAATGAGTTATACTTATTTTTCTGAAGAAGCCGAAGTTAGA
>JAVFBX010135781.1:0-15557 GCA_034783855.1 Mopalia kennerleyi
TTTTTACGGTAGTTGGTTGGCAGCATGAGCTGCCAGTAATCTACCGTCAAATTTACGGTATATAGTTAACAGTGTACTCCCTGGACGCCAACCTGAATAGATTTACTAACTTTTGGTATGTCTTTATAAAGTCATTCACAAATACATGGAGCAATCAAAATTGTCCAACACTCAAATAGTGTGTCTGTTTGACCAGGCTTAATAAGTTATAAGTTCCGTAAATTGTGTGTTCTTGAAACGATATACGGATCAATATTTAACTGTTAAAAAATGGAATTTAGTTAGTAATATGACCCTGTTATAGCAAACCAACAGTTTGCACGATTTTTTTTCGACAATTGTACTAATGCAAGCATGTATTAAAGTAGCTTTGCTTCATGAAGCCCTCCTAATCCCCAGAAATAGCGTAACGATATAATCGTTCGGAACTCTTATCTTTAAATACATAAAATAAAAAATTGCATGGCCCAACCCTGTCTTAACCCATCTGTTTTTCTTCCTTGGACACTTTGGGGTTAGACCGACACCCCCCCCCCCCCCCACCCCTCCGATGTCCATTTTTCGTGTCAAAACCAATCAGCATTATACCACACTAGCTTAAAAATGTCTACCTCCGTAATTAGGTCATGCGCATTCAACTTTATTTAGTATTCAGAGGCAGGTCTTATTTCTGTAGTTTGCATAGAGCTGTACCTCGTATCTCTATATACTGTATATAGAAATAAATACGACAGAATCGCACATTCACATGGGTTACTCCTCTTCCTTTGGAATGGTCTATGACTGACTGTCTGCCTTTCCCTCTTAGACATTCCTCGAGAAAAGTCAGCTGACGACTATGGACTCTCGTATTGGCTTGATATGTGAATGGACGTTCATTAAGTACTCTTTTTGAATTTGCCGCACAAAATATAATCATATACAATCCCCACAGCCAGGTTTGGTACATATAATTAAACGGTGAAAAAAGTTACATTGAAAAAAGAATGTGTGTTAGCCATGGTGTTCACTGTTATCATGAACTGCCTATCCCTATAATATCATATATTAAGAAAAACTTCTACCTACCTGCAAGATTGACAACAGTGTAGTTAATTCAGATGGTCCAGATTTAACTCTGTTTGTCTTCAGCCATGCCATGTAGAGCACTGAAGTTTTATCTAGAGGAGGTGGGGATAATTCAAACATCTCAGACGGAGGGTGATCTGGTTAAGGACAAAATATATTTTTTTTAAATGACATTGTGACTGACATTATTTGTACAATATAATTGTGCAACTTACCATATCTGTACAAACAGCTTTGATCAATTATTTATATTTCACTAGTAAACGCACTATCATTCTTTAAAAGCTGTATTTGTATCAATTGAAACTTCTAGATAAACTATACAGTTTTGGCATTAGGAATAACCATCTTTCATATTGTTAACAAAATTATCTTCTATTTTTCTATCAATCAAATTACCTTCTCTCGAATTTGACTGATCGATTCCGAACAGGATGGATACTTAGTTTAGTGGCGAGTGGAGGAAGCTTCATATTGCACTGTTTCTCTAAGATCTAAGTAGCAACACATAGGCTGTCTGTTTGTAATGTTTTTGTATCGTTACATAAAATTGCCGTCACTTGCTGTTGTCCGTGGCCACTGAGGTCAAGGTTGATTTTTATCTCTCATTGGGCTGACAGGCCGTCACATGGGTGCAATAACCGTACGTACTGCATTAACCACCATCAAGCCAACGCTCATTACAATCTTTAAGTAGGTAGTGAATTGTCGCGAACAAATGCATTTGGTGTGCAAATTCATGGCGCTGAATGGTCATTGAACTTAAAATTATTATAATCGTGTTTAAAGAAATCTATTAGTCATCTGACCAAAAGTAAGACATTCAAAGATAAAGTCACATCTGCGCATTTGATGGATTGTATGAAGCAAGGCGAATAAATAAATTATTGAATATCAACACATGTGACTATACCTCTATATAGATGCTGCCCTTCTTTAAGCAGTTCTTCCGACATGTCTACCAGGGAAAGAATCTGTTCGTGAAGGACATTATCACATCTACTACTTATGGCTTGCCTCTCTGAAATCATAACATGTTTTGAAGAAATACATGGACATTGTCTAAACTTGGACCTTTCCGTGCATCATGTTAACTTTCAGATATGAGATACTTTCATTTGGGACGCTTGAGACGGGTTTGCTTGTTTGACAAACACACATGCACGGCAACTGATATTAGGAATTTACATATACGCTCAAGTACTGGCAATCCTGACAGTTCTTATCTGTGGTTGGTTTGATATGCTAGGTGTATTAATACATAAAAGTGTTTAAGTCTCGGAATTTTCCAAATCTGAGAAAAAAAGAGAGAATAATCAGATTTGAATATAATTGTTCAGGTTTGCTATACAGGGCAAGGTCATTAGTCATGTATTTAACCAACACATTGTTTAATTGGGTGAATGACATATAGTCAGTAGTGACAGCTGTATGTCTTTTCTGTGTGTGGTGAAGGAATGTATATCTATCTATCAGATCGCAAACAGAGAAAGAGTCGGCAATTTGTTCGAATTTCATCTTGCTGCTATTTAAACATGACAGTTGTAAAACATGAAATATGTCAAGATAAATAGTTTAATACTGTTTCCAAAAAAATATATCCACAAAATTATACACCCAGACAATGTAAATGGTTTGAGCAATCAGCACAACAAAGGGAAATCAATAGCATGTCCACTTTGTGCTCTATTTAACACGATTGTTTATTATGTATGGTTACATCCTGGCACTGGGGTGCTCACCTATGATTGGTAGATAACAATGTTCTGATAATGATGCTAGGTGTTTCTTAACCATGGCAATCCTCTCTATTCCAAACAAAGCTAACACTTGTATGGCTTTATGGATCGAATCCACACGGTTTTTGTGGTCACAGATATGTCTTGTTACAATGATCACAACCTGAAAAAACATGGACAACCGTTGCTGTTGTTGCTGTTAACAAAGGGATTAAAGCCAATATCATCAACAAGCTTTTCTTGGTGTTTTGATCGGTACCAAATTACACATTACCAGGAATTAGACTAGCATTAAAACAATGTCCCTTTCCTTGATAATACCTTTATAAGACGATCGAAATTGACTTAAATCAGTAGCGAGACTTATATGGAATAAGTTTATAGTTACTACCGCTCGTGAGACTGCCATCCATTAGAAGTTGCTTAAGAACTACCATTTCGGATACAGTAATGAAATAAGTGAGACATCAGTGAGTTAAAGGGAAAGACAAATGTTTTTCGACCTAAACTTACTATTTTTATTGCATATTTTCAAAGACAACCATCTGTACTGCACTTGCAATCGAATTAGCATAATCGTTAATTCAAAAAGCGGAACTGACGTCATTGTTCCACAACACGGTAGTTATATCATCTAGTCATGGCTGTCGGCTATTGTATGCACTGGTGGATGCTTTCATATAAAGCCGAAAGTGAGGGTTCCATCCTCAAGAGAAACAGCAACAACAAACAAGCGCTTGTGGATATCAATCTAGTACTAAAGACCGGATTTTTAAAACCGCATGTCAGCTGAAAATATACTTAACGTATATGTTGCTCAAATAGCTTGTAAAACAGACCAACACTGCGCTTGGATGACCAAGCTTGTGTATTTTCGTGTTGTTACAGATGCCTTAAGGCCCTGTCACACCATGACGTATCGGGTAAACGTATGTGAACGTATACAAAATATAGAAAACGTTGGTGTACGGTTTTATAAGTTAGGAGTAAGTTGTAGGTACGTTGAAAACGTTCAGAGTACGTTGTGAAACTTGGTAACATGTCCAGGAGGATGAAAATTATTGAACATGTTCAAAATTTTTCTACGTACTAACGTGTCTGTAGTAAGTTTTTAACTTCCGTGAAAGTTGGCGCTACGTTAGACATACGATTAATACGTTTTAGGTACATTATAAGTACGTTGTTATACGCTATTACACGTCCGTTGGAGGGGCGAACATGTTGCTAACGTACCTATAACGTACCGCAAACATACCCATATTTATAGTCAAAGTCCAAACGGGAGACATACGCTATTAAAACATTGGGCATACGTTCCATACGTTCCATACGTTGCTCATAAACTGTCATAAGTTCCATATAAGTTTGTGATACGTTATCAATACGTTACTCATACGTTATGTATACGTTTAATACGCTATGGATACGTCCATTTCTACACCAATGTCGAGTTTTTCCATGCAATTCGTTGGCACATTCGACGTTCTTGGACTTTTTGGTATACGTTCACATACGTTTACCCGATACGTAATGGTGTGACAGGGCCTTTACACGTCTATAGCGAAAAGCGTACGATTTCTTTAGCTCTGTGACCAAGTTCATTGCTAAGTAACCTTATAGAAACTTTTCTCTTCAATAAACCAAGAAGTTGAAAATCCATCCAAACAAAATTCATTTTATCGTTTTATTTAAGTAGTCATATACCTTTCCTCTGGTGAACTGAAGGCAAACACCAACGGGTTTGCAGAGTTGCTACACAATAATGCATGTAACTTGTTAACACTGTTCACTGTTGCGGCGTTAAGTTTTCCCCTTGAAGTATAGTGAACTAATTTATACTGATAGTGCATTTCACACCACGTTTCTGGTTAAACTTGTTTTGTTAAAAGGTGACATATTTGGCTCAAAACTGTAAATCTTCTTAACGGGCCTAATCCATCATGTTGAAGATTTTGTCTGAAGAACTATGGGGATTTCATGAACAGAACGAAATTTAGACTTCGGAATTGTCCACTGATGGCTCCTGTTAGATGAAATGTATTGCATACTGAAAGTTTGCTAAACCTTGTATATTTATGGAACATCGATATTCACGAAATTCCATTCGTATTATAAATGACACTGCTTCTGTCATTTGAAGTCTTTATGGACGTATCATGGTGTCTGGGACGTGGTAATGTGACAAACCAGTTGGCGACCTGTCCCTTTCATCACACTGGTGTTAACGAACATTCCTCGGAAACAAGAATTTATTTCTTCGCTGAGAATCGTATGGCCTTGGACGACAAACCATCAGTCATAAAGACTTTAAAAGTAGATATCTTCTTGGATTATTTCAAATCTCGACGATAGGCGCACATCATTTGTATTAGGGATATATCTGGCAGTAATACATTTTTTCGATCTAAACGAGTATTCTCTCTTGCTTGAATAATACGATCTTATACTATTCATAATTTGGACATTCGCCTGCCCATTCAGGTCAATAACAAATATTTGTTAACTCTATCTGATTAACTGCTGGTCGATGGTTAGATAGACAATGGGGACTTTTTCTCAAGGAACGCATGACATAAACGCAACAAATATCATGGTCCGCTATAATTAATGTGACTTGAAGTCACAGGAGTGACTATTGTATGGATTGAACAGTGTCATGGACATTTTAAAATAAAAGTTCAAAATACAAATTAAATAGTCTTTAAGGAATAGACGCACAGACAACAGTTTGGTTTATTGGGGATTAACGTCGTACTCGAGTCATATTTAGACAAGGGACGATGAACCTCTTCAAAAACCATCCCCACTATTGCCTCAATCAGCTTGCCTCATATACCACCAATGACTGTGGGATATAGGTCGTAGAAGTCTTAGGTTGAATTATATTTCGAATCTCCCTCTTGGACTACATCCCGCCTCTGCCTCCATTGGGCAGCTGTGGTATGATACAAATTCGCATCTTGTTTACTACTATCTCACATATGTGTGCCATCTCATTGAACAATGGTCATTATCTTTAACTTTCATCTAATAGATGTTTCCGGAAGATTTAGCTATTCATCCATTGGTTTACTTTAGTCTTTCGAGAACGCATTTGGACTTCATCGGAGTCAAAATACAACGCCTATATGATATTCTAAAGGTGTAGTCGATGGAATGTCTACTGCTCATTTTAGTACCACTATACTCGTTGGAGAAAAACAAAAGCTGTGGATTAATTGTTTGAATTCTGAACATTTCTGAGATCTGTTCCATGGCTTTTTTTTTTTGCCAGGTCGTGTGAACTAACAAGTCTTCTCGTAAGGCCTGTGTTCTGAAACTGGACATCTTTCTCGCACATGCTTTGGCTATGCCTTGGAGAACTCCAGGCATGTGCTACCCGGTACACGTCTGACGACCACAGAAACATTGATACACTTCCTAAAAAAAGCACGAAACTAAACATTAAATAAAATACAGTGTCCTTCAGTATCATTGCAAATTATTATTATGAAAATAGTATGGTTAATATTGTAAAAAGATAACATTCGATTGGACATTAGTTGACAAAAACATGAAATATGATTGCAATAGGTTTATAGTATATGCACATGTCAGTCATAAAGTACAGCTATTTGTCAAATAAAGTTTAGTTAACATTGAGTTAAATCAATTACTTCTCCTAAACACTATGATTATTACAGAATAGTCTCCAAATACATTTGTTTCGTCAGCGCCTCGATGCGTATTCCATTAGTGACTCACGTGCGTTTCAGTGAACATTTGTACACAACTGAATACTCTTCATTAAAGTGTACGATGCTGAGAACAAACTGATTTAGTATGTATAGTATATCTATCAAATAATCACTCGATAAATTGATAGATCGATTCAATAGGCAATCTGTTATTTAAATTGTCCAGACCCGACATACCATATGTCGGGCACTAGTGCCCGGCATATGGTAGCATATATCTGGCAGCCGGCCCAACAGGTGACTCGGTGTTATTGTAAGATTACAGACCTATAGCCCATCACGATTTCGATGAAAAGTCAGTTTTTCTTTGAGCAAAAATAACTAAACTTAACGCTCAGATATTTATTCTTGTAATTTTTTCAATTAAATGTTTTGGGAAATCTGTCTTTTGGCATCTGTTCAGAGCGATTTCAGTGAGGAAAATTTTCTGGAATCCATTTTTTATGCGGACGCTGCTGAGAAGTGTAGGAAAAAGAAGAGGAATTGTATAAAAAGTATAATGTATACAAAAACACGATGATATTAAATGTTTGTACAGGCCGTTGACTTTGTTTCTTTAAATTGCTGTTCAATGTTCCTCGACACAAACCCGATAGTCCTTGTTTTGTTAAAGGTTAGGTTACCCTTGTTAGAATCTGCCTTTCTGCAGAGTGTTAATGATGGTGTCCAAACTGTGGCTTTGATACTAGAGACCATTCAAGTTCACAGTCATGTTGATTCATGTCTCCGAACTCTCCACAGTGTTCTCCAGTACACAGAAAGTCAGTGTGATACCCAGATAACTGTAACTGTTTATAAACACTGTGATTCGCTGAACAGATACCTTGACAAGCTGGTTAAATCACTCCGGATGGATGACCTCTGACCAAGGGCAGTGTGTTTCGATTGTTTATACATGCTGTGGAGGAACATTAAAGTACAAACAGGGCCTTTATAGACAACTCCAAATGATAGTGTGAGGCTCTGGCGTTGTTTAAATATCGGGATCTGGCATACAAGGGACATGAACACGGCGTTAAGTCCCAATCAATTAACCAATACAGTCGTCTAGATATCTCAGTGGAATAGAGCCTTGTGATATTAGTTTCATATCCCCACGTGTGGGATACAGATTCTCCACGCTTTAATTGGTCAATCTTCGTTCATTGATTCAATTCAGCTAATGAAAAGTTACAACTTTGTTGGACTACTTTTTTTTTTACAACTTCAATTGTGGTCTGCACCGATCCAAACAAGCATGGCCGACCTGCAAATATTCACTGATTATCGACTTCTCGTTTCATTCCCTCCGTGAAACAATCAAATCGAAACAAAACAAACTCAAACGATAAGGGAAAGGTAACTTACAAAGCAAAGCAGATCCAGCGACAGATTACGATTATATCAGTCTTTATAACAACATTGAAGGGCGTAGTACCTTGCGTTTAATGAACGACAAATCAGAACTCGCACTTGCATAAACCCAAGTGATATTCGCATAATAAAACCGAACATGTGAGTGATGTCAAATGGTTAAACACGTACTTGATATACCTTCTGCTATATTCACTTTTGCGTAAGAACAGATTTTACTGACGAGTGACGACTTTTGGTAATCGTTAAATCGATTATTTATGATAGCATTGAATCAAAAATAAAGTAGGTCCTACAAAACGGGACACAGTATCTTATCTTTGTCTGTATTTAATTCATTAAGATAACGCAAAACCTTTATTTAGTTGTAACACACTCAGACTCTTATTCAATTTTATGTCACAATATCATAATTACCCTTCAAATAACTTCCTTGAAATGTTTAATGGTAATCTGTCGCGAGAGATAAGGACTTGAGCTAGGGGGAGACGGCAGTCAAACACAAATTGCAATCTGATGTATCTACAGGGTCATTTCAAAGCTCCGTCTAGCGGTATCTCAAACATCTGTCACGTTGTAATATATTATATCGTCTGCTTGTTTAGGCTAAGCTGTATTTAACCTCCACTGTTTAATGATATAATGGCGTTTTGGTTTTACATAAACATGTGCTTCCAAGACTTTTAAGTAAAGAAAGTTCGTTAACTTGATTTATATGAATTAAATTTGAGGGCATCTGAAATACCCCATTCACTTTTTTCTTGACTTTTGAAGCGTACCAGATACTTAGATGTGGATGGGCATTTCTTGATAAGCTTTTTAATGGACGAGAGGAGTGGTTGTGAATGGTTGGTACTGTATAACGATGCCTGTTGAGGGTTCACGTTAATTAGGAGTGTCAGAGCGGGCCAAATACCACAGGGCTTGCCTTACAAAGTACTTACATTCACATGCGAGATAGGATAGAAATTAAATACTGTAACGGCTAAATCTGGATTTGCACTGAAAGCAATGCTTTTAAGTTATGAAAGAATTATATAACAATTCTGGAAAAATATGTCCAATGTTGTACATAAATGTAAGGAAATATAGATTGATTGTCATTGATTGATTCATTGATGTTTTCGTCGTGCTCTGGGGTAATTGATTTATGCGTGTATTTCAAAACAAATTGACACAATCATAAAATGTTAAGTATAGGATAGTTGATCTTCCTCCGGTGCAAAGTAAAGACCACATAAGCCATTGCTACAGACCGAACAAACTGCTAATAGCCAGAGAGTGGGAAATAATGATATACATAAATTTAATTGAGATATTAAATGGTCGTCAAGATGGAAGTTCAAATTGTGATTCAACCTTGACTATTCCAGCAAGGCTATAAGAAATTTCCACAGACTGCAGGGTGTTTTCGTGGGCAACCAAAGGCGGATTCCAGCCGCATCATTGGTAAAAGGATAGCTCTTTTGTTGATAAGAGTTTGAAACCGTACTTCAGTGTATGTCAATTAAGTGACGAGTATGTAGTCCAACAATGCATTGCCACACTGAAACAACCGTAAAACGTAAAGCGGTTTGGTCTGCTGGTGAAATTAATGCTTATCTAGTGTTAAGTAGAGGCAGTATGTCGTAGTATCTACAACCCTTGATGAATACTAAAGCGATACGGTATACCATATACATATAGAGGTATTCCCGGTGAATTCAATGCATGGATAAATTGTCAGAGCAAGTTTGTCACAATTGCTGAATAATAATTCTTTCAGTTTTGATTGCCTAGATAGAATTGCAATTGAACTCAATGTCTGCGACTGAGAACTGTTGCTTTTGTAATGTGTTGCCAGTTGCCATTAATACCACTTAAAGAAACCAGACTGCTGTTGCTGCTTCTTTTTGATTCAAGATTATGATGTTTAGAAAATAGCTAAATCTAAGTTCCAACAGCTTCTGGTGTAATTAAATGCAAAACGTAGTCAGACATAATTGAGATTTTTGCCTGCATAGAACTGACATTTCTGAGCCGTTTTGAGCGCCCACTGGCAAAAATGCATATGAGTTTTTTGTTAACTTTAAAAAAGCACACAACAATTCGGCTGTAAGAGAGTTGTGATTTTCACACTTGTAAGATTTTGAACTAACGTAGATAGCTGTAGACCGTTTTAGTTTTCGACAAACCCCAGTGCAGACTCTTTTGTGTGCGAAGGGCTTGTCTGTGGTCCCCAGACAATAGGCCTGGTCATTGAGAGGGTGTGTTTGTGTGTAATTCAGGCCGTTAGTTGGTCGACATTGTGTTTTAGTTTTCACACGTTATTGTCATCTTGACTACCAGCACTCTCCCCTGTCTCGGTTTCCAGACAGTTTCCCTCTAAACGTTTGTTTACTCTTGCTAAATGGATTTTAAGCTACCATGGAGAGCTATTGTCCATTAAGCGCTTCCAGACTGTCGTGGGAGCGGATGTGGATTGAAGCATGTCGATCCGTTTGTCTCTGGTTATACCGTAAGTGGTCATCTCGTCTACACACTATCTGACCATCAAGCATTGTTTGGTTATACTCTTACCATGTGTTATTTTTATGAGACCAGCATTGCTAATTTGACGTGTATGTGTTGTTGATTGATAACAAAGTACTACAGATAGAGAAAAATGTTTGCAAAGGGCAAATAAAACATACAGTAGCGATTGTATAGATAACGTTTAACCTAAAATGGCCAATTTAGTTATTTGGATTGAACTGGGGACTGAAATATATAAAACAAGAGTCCCACATCAATACCACAGACGATTGACCCTTTCTGTGTTCTAACACCACACCTATTTCAGATGATTGACCCTTTCTGTGTTCTCAAACCACACCTATTTCAGATGATTGAGTTTGACCCTTTCTGTGTTCTCAAACCACACCTTTCTCAGTTTTTTCGAAAATTTAATCGCTATAAACGTTATTGAATTATCTAATTTGTGCTTTTGAAAGCGGTATCACGTTTAGATAAACACTAGTCTGACTGGGTGCACAGATCCTGAACTGGACTTTCACTGAGCACCTTTTGTCCCATTTTCCTCATTGATTCATTCTGATCTACCAACGGGAGTCAATATGAATTCTGGACTCGAATCAGCTTTAAGGGAGCGCATGTGCTCACCGTCAAATAGTGAATATTTTCAAACAGTTCTTAACTACATTTGCCTATTGATTTCTTAACTTCAAGTGGCCAATGTTTTTTTTGTGGTGAGCATCATCGGATACAAGATGGTGTTGCAAATTCACGCCTGGGCCTGCCCAAAGTAAATAGAGCTATCTAAAAGTCTAAAGGAGTATCACGGTTTACTGCAAAATAGCGAAAGTATAGGGTTTATTTTTCAAGTTATACTATTGTTTGGTTTACATGTTGGCTGTAGACTGGAGGGCCTCAACAAACAATTGTGATTAGGACAGTGATTCTAATGATTCATACGTCTTCTAGGAGGCCTACTTTTCGAGTTTTCGTGATAATTTAATAACACAAATATACACATTGATAAAGTGTATGTCATGATCTGGAGAGAAAACATCGTGTAGTTGATGTCAATGATAATCGAGAAACGGCTGTCTCTGGGTGGTTGATAAAGTAATCTGGAATGTAGGCTCCATACGTCTAGTATATCCTAGGCGTAATGCAAGACAGAGTTTATTACTTTCACCTACAAATGAACAAATCCGTATAGCCTTTATCGCCCATCAACATCGTGAATCTAGCTACGTATCAATGGTGATCTGTATAAATACGGGAATAAAATATCCCATTAGATCCGATATCAGGTTTTATCTCAACTGTCATTGTCAGTTTGTTCACGGTTCATCGATCACAATTCTAACAATGTTTCGATGTGACTGGTTTGTTCTGTCTCTGTTTCACTTGTGTCCTCAAAAATTTATTCAAATTATATTCGATGTCACTCAAAGTGTGACGTTTGGAGAGAAATCTGACAGAAGCGGTGCAATTCGTTTAGGTTCCTGAACATGTTTGAATTCACCCTCCGGACACACCGGGAAATAGAAGATTGATGGCTGTACTGATCTATATAGCACTCAACAATCAAGCCTCTTCAAAAGTTTTGTCAAACGAGGTTCACATGTTATTAATATGTACACCAATGACAGTAATCCGGCTTTTTTTAAATTTTTTTTTATGACTGCATGGTATCTTCTCTGTGAGCAGAAGATATTTAATATTAAACCGATAAACTCCCCCCCCACACACACACACACAAAATGACAAAAAATACCATGTATATTATTCATTTATTATTTTACGGTGAATAAAAATCTAATCTAATCTAAAACACCAACTGTTATCTTATTGATTTAACAAAAATAGCCTGTTTCTGTTGTCTCTTTGTTTGGTCTGGTCTTGTTCATTGGGGCTAAACCTTCATTTTAAAGGCCCCTGTGATTAGAAGTATCAGTTTAAAAGCCTGTACAATCTATCCGCTTAGATGACAGATTTCTTTCTTGAAACTACTCTTAATTTCGATCAATTATCTAACTATTGGTTTTACCAATTGTCTAGCTATTGGTTGCTTGGAAGAATATTATATAATAGAAACGTATATTTACCTATTCTGTATTTTATCAAATTAATACTGTAGTCGGAATGTTTATACACGTGAATAATCTCCTCTATGGCACGGACTCGGGTGTCAACGTTTTATTTCGCTAATTGAATTAGTAGGCCTAATAGAGTCCATATTCGCATGTAATTAGCTAGATGCGAATACGTATCGTATATAGTATATAGAGATACGAGGTGCAGCTGTACCAAAATATAGAAACAAATGGACGCCAAGAGGTCATTTTATGTAACGGTCTCACCCAAAAGTGTCCAAAGAATAAAACGAGAAGGATGAAGTCAGAGTATTAAAGGCCATGTCATTTTTATATATAAATAGATAAAGTGCCGAACCATGGCATGGTATATAGCGTTCGGCTATTTCTACCGGTTAGGAAGATTCATGTAGTATAGCAAGTCATTAGCCTTTGTCGAACATCTTTGAAAAGTAGAATAATTATGTTTAACTTTTGAAGTGCAGACCTAGAATTTGTATATATCGCCTATAGCGCTTTGTCCTTTTTTACAGGATATTGAGGACCTCAATATTATGTTTATCAATACTTTATATACAATGTACCTGGTCATTATACCTTTTCTCCAGATGTCTGTAAGTTACCCATAGCATCTCGAGATTCAGATCTGTTTAGAAATTTATCTCTGTTAGTTTATCCAGAACATGAGATGATTCCTCGAGTCTGATTAATTAACAGCCCTGTGCTAGAGAGATTACCTTTTAGAAATATAGTTTGTTGTCTTTCTTTGGCTTCCGTTGAAAGCTTTTCGGTAAAGAGCTAGATTATGCTGCCGATTTGACGCCGGGCTATCTAATATAATACAATATGATATTCCTAGGCATAATTTTTACACATAAGCCGCTGTAGGAGGCATCCACTTTAAGCCAGAGTACCGTTCTTGTTAGGGAAACTTCAAAGGGAGTTCATAACCTGATCCTGTTTGTGCCCTTTACTGACCGGCGACTTTAGGTTTGTACACACAGAACGTCAGTGAACGTGAAAATAAATTTAGATATCTTTCAAATTATAAATGGTTTATTTGTAAATTAAGGTTTACGTTACAACAGAAGCTATATAACTGATTCCAAAACTCTCCAGCCGTTCGCTTGTCATATCTAGTTTCACATTTCGCGTTTAGACGAGAAAGGCTATTTGGACTGCTTTCAGAAGTCATTTTTGCTAATGGCATTTTGGTAATTCACTGTGCTTAGTTTACGAGATCGCGATGATTTGGCAAACTTTCTGGATCGTGTTCCACATGATGGTTTTTAAATATAAAATTCTATATTTTCTTAAAAGCTGTTAAGATAACGCGTCTAAACGAAGCACACTGGGTCCGTCATATACCGCTAGTTGATTTAAGGTAGAGACTTGTCTTCAAATAAACACTTTCCAATCTCGAAAGGAGTCTATTTTTTGCCGTGTCATATACAAACTCAACAGGGTGCACCAGTGTATAAACATTTAGTCGGGGTTTTTTTTATTATCGTTTCTTGTGGCACAGAAGGTCCTGTAGTATTTAGAGGTTTCCTACAGTTCATTGGTCTGACTTTTGTCGTTGTAATCGATGGGCCCGACAACATTGGCACAATTACCCCCAAATATTCCGGTGTGTTCAAGCTTTATTTTCAAACTTGGCGTTAATAAATTTCTTTATTTGTTTTGTATTTGTTTGCCGACTGATATTATCTAAATAAACTACAAAATAGCCATGCTCTGAACTTCTGCTTAATAGAATATGTCCCCTGTGAAAGATTATCTTGGTTTGCGCGCGATTATTTCCTTGAAATGTATCAGTGTACCGTTAACCAGTTATAATTCCGTCTCAATCCATCCCTTGGGTACAGGTGCGTACGGTCACGTGATACTGATGCGAGCAGAGGACAACTCTTCTTTGGACGGAGTTAGTAAACAACTCGACAAGTGACCAGCCGGACAAAACGCAATAAATAATGTTAAAATCCATATCCTAATACCCTTTAATATAAAGTCTTACCACACGTAAGACTTCACCTTTGATTAATCAATTAGCGTGCATTAACAGCTATACAATTTAATGTGAATTTGTTTTAAAATTCTTAATTTCGTTTGATTTGTTAAGATATTTACGGCAACAGAGTAACACATTCTCTTCGTCTATTGGCTTGTGGGGAATGGAAGGGACATTTGTTGCCGATTAAGTGTACGGGGTTTTTACAAGCGGCGAATCCGTGGTGTTTTAGGGCACCAGGTGGGTCATCCCCCGTCTCTCCGCCTGTTAAGTGACAACTTCCATTTAATCTGACCTTTGGAAACGTTGAGAAAATTAACCTTGTTTATTTTAGCTAGTTTAATTAATGTTTTTTCATGTTAAATTGATTTAAAATTTATAAGCATACATATTGTATAACACCATAATAAGCTATAAAATTTACAAGAGAAACAAAAAATCTTAAGGACGTACCAGTCAAGGCGAAACTTGCCTCTGGACCCGACAATCTCTCATTCTCAAAAGTGGACATATTCATTGTTGATTTGATATTTTTCTTTGACATTCTAGATCTAATGGACTCAGAGCTTAACCCATACCGAATATCGTCTTCGATACATATATCATATACTTTTTTTACAATGTACTTGGTCATGAATTTTGCTTGAGATGTCTATAGGTTATCCATTACAATTCGAGATTAAGATCATCTATCTAGAAACTTGTCTCTGGTAATTTATCTGCAGCATGAGATGATTAATCGGTTTTAATAAATCGACATATCTGTGTGTATGTGATTCATTTTTATTAAATTAATACTCTGCACTGAGAGAGCATCAGAACATGAGATGATGTCTTAAATATTATTGACATCTATGTTCAAATCTGAGACTTAACTGTTCCCGATTCCTTATTTTCTCCACATTCCATATGCCCGACGATAGGTTAACTGAACCAACCATCGTGGCATTCGGTCACATTTTAGACGTATTTGTTAATGATTTACGACTGATCAGCCAAACATCTGAGAGCTATCAATTGCTTATCTGCGATTTGGCATTTCTGGTAAAGTGTTACTGTTACTGGT
>JAVFBX010135892.1:0-15557 GCA_034783855.1 Mopalia kennerleyi
CACTCGGCTTCATATCAATGGAATAACTTTAAGCGTGAAATAAAACAGCAACGGTATGAGGATTTCGAGGTGTGAAGTTACATCCCTTTCAGACAACTTGCCTATGAATATACTTAACATTGAAGATTGTTATAATTACTTTTACAAAGGGTTTTATTAAAGTTCATCAATATTACCAATAATGCCCATGTTAAGATTTGTGAATGACCTCTACCGTATCATTAGGCTGATGAACTTATGGCATGTTGCCTCCAGCAACAAGGTGACTTTTGATGAACTTGTGAGTTGTTGTCATCAGCTACAAGGTGACTTTTGATGAACATGACTTGATGTCATCAGTAACAAGGTGACTTGTGATGAACTTGTGACTTGTTGTCATCAGCTACAAGGTGACTTTTGATGAACTTATGACTTGTTGTCATCAGTAACAAGGTGACTTGTGATAAACTTGTGACTTGATGTCATCAGCCACAAGGTGACTTGTGATGAACTTGTGACTTGATGTCATCAGTAACAAGGTGACTTTTGATGAACTTATGACTTGTTGTCATCAGTAACAAGGTGACTTTTGATGAACTTGTGACTTGATGTCATCAGTAACAAGGTGACTTGTGGTGAACTTATGGCTTGATGTAATCAGTAACAAGGTGACTTGTGATGAACTTGTGACTTGATGTCATCAGTAACAAGGTGACTTTGGATGAACTTATGACTTGATGTCATCAGTAACAAGGTGACTTTTGATGAACTGACAACTTGATGTCATCAGTAACAAGGTGACTTGTGATAAATTTGTGACTTGATTTCATCAGCAACAAGGTGACTTGTGATGAACTTATGACTTGTTGTCATCAGTAACAAGGTGACTTTTGATGAACTTGTGACTTGATGTCATCAGCAACAAGGTGACTTTTATGAACTTGTGACTTAATGTCATCAGTAACAAGGTGACTTGTGATGAACTTATGACTTGATGTCATCAATAACAAGGTGACTTTTGATGAACTTATGACTTGTTGTCATCAGTAACAAGGTGACTTTTGATGAACTTATGACTTGATGTTATCAGTAACAAAGTGACTTGTGATGAACAAATGGCCTGTTGTCATCAGTAACAAGGTGACTTTTGATGAACAAATGACCTTTTGTCTTCGTGTCTTCAAAACTAGTGGCTTGTTGTCTCTCAGCAAAAAGTTGTTTCTTGATAAAACTTTGACTTGTTTTCCTCTTCTATTAAGTTCATTTTTGATGAATGTGTTATCTTTCTGTACAGTGAAACCTGGTGAAGATAATACTTGTTTTGCATGGCTTGTCCCCTCCTTATAAGAGGTGGCTCTGAACAAATGGCCTGTCCCCTCCTTATAAGAGGTGGCTCTGAACAAATGGCCTGTCCTCTCCTTATAAGACGTGCACCTGAACAAATGGCTTGTCCCCACCTTATAACAAGCACACCTGAACACATGGCTTGTCCCCTCCTTATAACAAACACACCTGAACACATGGCTTGTCCCCTCCTTATAACAAACACACCTGAACACATGGCATGTCCCCTCCTTACGAACACATGGCTTGTCCCCTCCTTATAACAAGCACACCTGAACACATGGCATGTCCTCTCCTTATAACAAACACACCTGAACACATGGATGTCCCCTCCTTATAACAAGCTCACCTGAACAAATGGCATGTCCTCTCCTTATAACAAGCACACCTGAACACATGGCTTGTCCCCTCCTTATAACAAGCACACCTGAACACATGGCTTGTCCCCTCCTTATAGCAAACACACCTGAACACAGGGCATGTCCCCTCCTTACAACAAGCTAACCTGAACAAATGGCTTGTCCCCGCCTTATAAGATGTGCACCTGAACACATGGCTTGTCCTCTCCTTATAACAAGCGCACCTGAATCTGAGCTAATAAACCCAAGGGTCAAAGTTCTCAGGTTCCTAAAAGTTAGTAGACATTTGTTACTGCTATATGCAAGTGTACTTTATGTCAAGATATATTGATTGTATTGATATTCTTCCTTTCTGGTACATTTAGAGTTGGTTCTTGGTGTGTTCAGAGACTTTGTACTCTGCTTTCTGGTGTATTCAGAGACTTTGTATTCTGCTTTCTGGTGTATTCAGAGGCTTTGTATTCTGCTTTCTGGTGTATTCAGAGACTTTGTACTGTGCTTGCTAGTGTATTCAGAGACTTTGTATTCTGCTTTCTGGTGTATTCAGAGACTTTGTATTCTGCTTTCTGGTGTATTCAGAGACTTTGTACTGTGCTTGCTAGTGTATTCAGAGACTTTGTACTCTGCTTTCTGGTGTATTTAGAGACTTTGTACTCTGCCTTCTGGTATATTCAGATACTTTGTACTGTGTTTTCTGGTGTATTCAGAGATTTTGTACTGTGCTTTCTAGTGTATTCAGAGATTTTGTACTGTGCTTTCTAGTGTATTCAGAGACTGTGTACTCTGCTTTGTGGTGTATTTGGAGACTGTACTCTGCTTTGTGGTATATTTAGAGACTGTACTCTGATTTCTGGTATACTCAGAGAATTTGTACTCTGCTTTCTGGTGTATTTAGAGACTTTGTACTCTGCTTTCTGGTGTAATCAGATAATTTTTACTGTGCTTTCTGGTGTATTCAGAGACTTTGTACTCTGCTTTCTGGTGTATTCGGAGACTATGTACTGTTCTTTCAAGTGTATTCAGAGGCTTTGTACTCTGCTTTCTGGTGTATTCAGGGACTTTGTATTCTGCTTTCTGGTGTATTCAGAGACTTTGTACTCTGTTTTTTGGCGTAATCAGATAGTTTGTACTGTGCTTTCTGGTGTATTCAGAGACTTTGTACTGTGCTTTCAAGTGTATTCAGAGAGTTTGTACTCCGCTTTCTGGTGTATTCAGGGACTTTGTATTCTGCTTTCTGATGTATTCAGAGACTTTGTACTCTGTTTTTTGGCGTAATCAGATAGTTTGTACTCCGCTTTCTGGTGTATTCAGAGACTTTGTATTCTGCTTTCTGATGTATTCAGAGACTTTGTACTCTGCTTTCTGGTGTATTCAGAGACTTTGTGCTCTTCTTCTTGATGTATTCGTGGGCATTGTACTCTGCTTTCTGGTATATTCGGAGACTTTGTACTCTGCTTTCTGGTGTATTCAGAGACTTTGTACTCTGTTTTCTGGTGTATTCAGAGAATTTGTACCCTGCTTTCTAGTGTATTCAGAGACTTTGTATTCTGTTTTCTTGTGTATTCAGAGAATTTGTACTCTTCTTCTTGGTGTATTTGTGGACATTGTAGTCTGCTTTCTGGTGTAATCTGAGACTTTGTACTCTGCTTTCTGATAAATTCAGGCACATTATACTCTGTTTACAGCTAAATTCGGAGACTTAGTACTTTGTTTTGTAGTATATTCAGGGATATACTCTTCTTTCTGATAAATTCAGGGACTTTATAATCTGCCTTCTGGTATATATATTCAGGTCTTGATACTCATGTTTCTATTATAACCAGGTGTCGTTGAACTCCTGTTTCTCTGAGGGGTTTTGTCACAATGTATATTTTAAAATATAGAGAACGTTTTCCTGCCTCCAATTAGCACATCCCTGTATCATTTATTTATTTTGCAAATATCTACATATTTACACATTCACAAGCCTAAAACACATCTAAGATCAAAACTCATTTAAGATAAAAAAAACATCTAAGATAAAATATAAGTGAAATTTGACTATTCACAATATTAATTTTTTGGGGGAAAAAATGTGATATTTCACTATCTCATTTTCATCCTGTGTGATCGAGGTTAATATGTGTGGGTGCCACTTGTCTCTCATTCAGCTTAACTCTTGCTCCAAGACCCCCCTATTGTCCGGGTGCTTAGAGCTCTTCACTGAGAAGCTTTACTTTAAAGTGGCTCAACACGTCTTCGCAAATTTCACACCCGTGAGCAAATAGGCGTAAAATTGTGAGAAGTGTATGATTAGAGGTCTAACTTGATATCACTGCTATCATTTTATAACCATCTGTTCAGTACTGGGGAGACAGGTCACTAAATCCAACAGCCAATAATACATCCAATGGGCTGGGATTTTATATTTATATGAGACAGCCCTCTCTGATGCATTGTATAAATAGAGAAAAAAAACCCTCTCAGTAAATACCATCCACTTATAGTATTAGTATGAATTACACAAATTACTGAGCTAATATTGCCATAAAACGTGCTGATGGCCCGGCATATTGCTGGATGCCTCACGCAAGAACAGGCTAATCACGGATAGTTTTCACATTGCCTAAATCCCTCGATGAAAAGATATTAATTTTCTGTGGTCGCAAAAAACAAACCTGGGAAACCCCTCATTGTGAATTAATGGATATTTATTACACTTTGATTAGTTAATTTACCAGAAAAAATGATACAAATCGTTGTGTTAAAACATTGAAATAAAACTCAAGTTTCAATTAGACAGTTATATTAATTTTATTTCTTTTTTTAAATAGAATATTGTATTTGCTAACTGTGCCCCTGAAAGTTTTGTTGCATTATTCCAGTTTTGTGAGGTGCGGTATCAAATTTCATATCTGATATAATAGTTTTGTGTTAATTCAAAATTCATTGTTGAGATACATAGTTGATTATTCTTTCCATCTGTAAGTAGTTTAAGCAAAATATATTTTCTATGTGTAGATAAATAGTGGACAGTTGGAAGGACTTTCCCGTTGCCCTGTGGGCGCTGAACTAAAGAGCAACTCAAAGCTAACCTGATGGAATGTTTAACAATGTATATTTGCACACTGTTAATTTGCTGTCGTTTCAAGAGGGGAAAAGCTCTGAGATTTTACTAGATTGACGTCTCCTGCTAGCTGGTTATTTCCAGAACTGTAATATAATAGTAATAGAATAGTAATAACAAGGTAAAGAACTTGCCAAATCATATGTTTGGTAATTTTCGTATTGACTTTTTACTTTTTGTTTCCATTCTCCACATCTTTACTTTTGTGAACCACATTTAATGTCAAAATAAATTAAAACAAATTTTTTAACTAATTCTGATTTATATTACCCTCTTTTTGTATCACCGGCCAACTTTTGTCATTTGTCACTAAGGCAAGCTACAACATGTACATGTATAGTACAGTACATTGCTAAAAGAAATGGTCAAGAAATGTTCTGTGGTGTAAAAATATGTGCAACAAATTGTAATCTAAAATGATGTGCACTTATTTTATTCAGAAGACAATTCATTATGCTTCAGATCTTGCAGAGTTTCGCCTTTGGTATATGAATAGAAATTTATATTTGAATTATATTTCTTAGAGCTGTTTAAAGTATTTGCTGTGCAGAGTGGTGTATCCACTGTCGAGACTGGAGAGAAATCAGAGTTATTGTGGCCGACACACTGACAGTTACTGCTAGATACACTGAAGTGTTTCTTTATAGGGAAGGTATTTGCCTGTCACGGTCCAGCGGCTCCACGTTACACACAGGTGCCACTGGATCGTCTTACAAACATTTCTGAAGGGAGTCTTCTGGTGATGTGCTGACAATCAGACAGAGAGAGGAACGAGTCTAGCTCTCTGTTCCCTCCATTATTCTCATGTCCAGTGTCCATTATCACCGTGTCTTGTGTCCAGTTGTCCGGGACACTTGTAAGTGGGTATTTAAAGACTGGCCTTGTTTATCGGCCCCTTACTCTCCTACAAATGGCCTTTCTTCCAGTGTTTCCTGAAGAGAGGCACACGCGAGTAACTAATTCTTGGTGAAAAGCATGCAGGCAGCCAGAGGCTGTGAACATGATGGTCACAAGAAGCTTTTCCTCTCGCTCTTTGTACGTCGCTAAGAAACAAACAGCATTTATGGAGGCTTTGAATTCCACTTGAAATCGCTCGCCATTCTTCCCCTTTCTTTCACAACGTGGTCAGAACTTGAGAAATTTTACGAGGAAAGTGTGAAAGGTGATGCTCAGCCAGGTCTTTGTGAGAAGTTCACCTGGCAGTTCAAGGTCAGAGGTCAGCTGACCCAAGAGACGAGCGGGGTGATGTCTACGGGCAGACAGCTATTGTCATCTTATTTCCGTGTTTCTGGGGAGTGCGTCTCCTCCGAAACTGTGGTCAGCGACAGCGCCCAGTCAAGGGCTCATACTGACCTTCAGTAGCCATGGGTCACTCTATACCTACCGCCTGTCACAGATTGCTAATTTTGTCAGCTTGTTTCCAAACAAAATGGGACTGAATTTATCACCTTGTTGTACGCCATGGTTGTATCAATTGAAGTTCTATTGTTCTGATACATTTGAAGTGGGACTGCGTGTGCTCTGTTTTCTTACTACTGTCTAAACTAACGCCCGGTAGCAGACACATTGTTGTTGGTAAGCCCCTGTTAGTTGGTGAGCCCCTGGGAGTAAGGCACATGGTTACCCTATTGTAATGCCACAGGATATTCTATTGTTTCCCTGACTTGTTGATATAAGGCTCTTTATAAATTTAACAGAATAGTATTGTGTTAGTTTGTTCAGGATGTTTCTGAGGGATTTCACACAAAAGTCAGAATAAAATTAGGATTTTAAAAATGCGCTGTAATAATCCTAGAATTATACATTTATGTACATTTAGAAATTTTTTTTGGAATATGATGACTTCCTTTAGAAAAGGGCCAACAAAATAATGGTTGAATGTTCAGAAGCAACAAAGGTGTGGCTCTAAAAATGACTGATTATGTCTATGAGGGACTCAGGAATGAGAATCATATTATCTTTAGAATTCAAAACTAGGATAGCATGACATCCTATTGAGGCAAGCAAATTGAATCAATCAATGAATGGATCAATCTATCTATCAGTGTCTGGATCCAATTTACACAAAGTATATATTGTCTGGATCCAATTTACACAAAGTATATATTGTCTGGATCCAATTTACACAAAGTATATATTCACATTTTACTGCTGCTAGAAATGAGAATTATAATGTCTTCGGATTTTCTAATGTTTTGAAATCATATTCTTATAATCCTTCATTGTCATGGGTCTAACCTCATTCCCTAAACTTACCTAAGCTCATCCATTACTTTGTACAATCAACTACAAGCATTGGATTCTGTAATTCATAGTAAATGAGCCGTTAAGGGACTGTGAAAATAGGATTTTTACTCTTTGTGCCCCAGGTTGACATAGCCGGGGTATGTTAAAACCCTAATGTTTGGTCAGAGTTAATTCTTTGAGAATGATCGTCTAAGCGGTGTTCCGTAACATATTTAACCTCAATTATCATGACAGGGCAGTGTTGATATTAATGGGACTTTGGACTACTGCTCCACGGGGAAGCTCTATTGATGCCAGGCTACAGGGAGTCACAAAATTTGCCGTCTTTATTTGCACTCATTTTTTTTTGTTAATACCTCTTCTTCTTTGTAGCTTTTGTTTATCTTACCTATGTGTACCTGTCGTTCTTTTTTATAATCGGATACAATTTAAGGCAGGTGGTCACTGTGCAATATGGCCGACCTTTATTTTTTCAAGGTCACTGATAATTTGATTATTTATTGAGCTTGTACCTTATAATTAACACATAGTTTCCATTGATAGCTTTCATTCTTTTGATTTCCCATTCACTCAATGAACCCGGCTTTCAATTCATCGATTTTTATCTTGATCTTTTATGGGGTGTTTATAATCTTGTAGTTCTGTTATGTTGTTGTCGGTCATTTAATTTCACCAAATTAAATCTGGTTTGATACTTTGTAGGGTTTTCTATCTCAGTTTCAATCTTAAGTCTTTCTCCTGACATTATTTTACGGTTTGAGAATAAACAAGTGCTCAGGATAGTTTACAATATAAATGGTTCAACAACAAATACTCACTGAAATATATCAGTCATTTTGCTTTGGTTTCGTTCAAGAATTTTGTGAGATTTTTTATAAAAAGTGACCTAGAGAAAATTTTGCCAGGGTGTGTAAATTGGAGTTCAATTATTTCAACACTAATAATTGTAAAAACAATTTAACAATATAAATGGTTCACAACCAAATAATAACTTCAGTCATATTTCTGTCATAAAGGGTCCCATTTATACCCAATTAAATTTTATCTTGGATAAGAGGGCATTGTGGGGTCTATTGCCCAAATTTAATTTTTCTTGAATTAGATCATACAATATTGAAAGTCTTTATCATATCCTACACAACTGATTAATCAGCTTTTAGTTACTTATCAAGGTTTTGAACAACGGGCCCCTGTTCAGTGTATGATCTCTAAAGCCAGCATGAAGGCTGATTTGCCACATCAACTCATCAGTGATTTTGATTAACCCATATTATCCATAATTGACGAGTGCTGTGCCACAGTATGGCGAGGGGTTTCACTAAATTGCCATTAAATAGTTAAGGTTTGATCGGAAGGGGATTGTGGCGAGCTGATGAATATTTCACGCTGCCCAGACAATTAACACACTCTCCCCATTAAATGCATACGGCACAGGTTACTTACACTTCCATACTAAAAACTAAAATTTCAATTAAAGTTAATTTTTAAAAAAATTTCATCGTAAAAGAATATAACACAATGGGTCTATATTTTTCTGACTTCCATATTAAAACTTTAATTAATTGTTGAATTAACTTCTCTCTTATCTATTTGACAAAACCTAAACAAATTCTCCTGGGTAGCCATTATCAGCCCATTTCCAGGGTTTGATAGGAATGTGTGTCTCTGACATTAAATAGATTGGAATTTAACTTTTAAATTTAATTGTTTTTAGTGGCAGTTAAAACAGATAAAATAACGATGGTGTAAATAAGATGCTATAAATAACAGTTTTTCATATCAAAATTAATTGGGTGGGTATGAGATTTGTTCAAGTGTTGCTGTGTAAATATATTTTGTAAAGCAAGAATTTCGAAATGCCCTTGGGATGGGGGTATCTTTCATAAGTTTGACAATTTTCACAAAACAAATCTCCATGGTTTGGCAACGAACAAAAACATTGAGATGTTTAAGTTAGCCCAAAAGAGATGTTTTTTGGGAGTAACATTATTGTTCAGTTTATGAATTGTTAATCAACATAAAAAGCTTTAAAAATGAAATAAATAATAATTTCTCAAATTAATGTCAAGATAAAAACAATTGAATCAATGATCTAACAGATCGGACATATACCATGCAGTACATCTATGTAACATTGTTTTTATTGCTTATTTGCATGAGAAACATATTACAAAATATTCAATTTTTTTTATAAAAATGGAAAACCTCTTTTGTTCTCAACTTCAACTAAAAGGGAGTTAGGTTTGCTTGGGTAATTAGCATGAAAGGTTATGGCGTAAGTACATGTAGCTATGAAATGGAATTAAAAATTAATGAAATCAACACAACATTACACAAGTTTGTAGGTGGTTTGATAAAATTTTAATTTGTTTGCAGAACTAGTGTGGGAATAAGGTCAGCATCCTTCCTCAATATTGTTACATTGTGTAAGATGTTATTGAATTTGCCCGCGGCCATGACTTAGTGGTAGTGTGTGTGCTTCCTAATCCTACTCCAATTTACTGTATACTAGTCCGTCTACCATCAGGTATATGAGTGAGTCAAACGATGTGGCTCTGGCTTCACTAGTCCATCTACCATCAGGTATATGAGTGAGTCAAACGATGTGGCTCCGGCTTCACTAGTCCGTCTACCATCAGGTATATGAGTGAGTCAAACGATGTGGCTCCGGCTTCACTAGTCCGTCTACCATCCGGTATATGAGTGAATCAAACGATGTGGCTCCGGCAATCGCAGGGTGGTTTTCACCCGTAATAAGGCAAGGAACATTGTGAAGTGGACAATCTGTCGCCATATAAGGGAAATACCCCTTGAGTACGATGTTAAACCCAGATTTTATGGTTGTGCTACTTTCAATTATTGTTGGAATAGAACACCGTGATATAAGTGAAATATGCTTTAGCATGAACTAAAACACAAGTTAATCAATCAATCAATCAATCATTTTGTGATTTCACATTATGCCGTCATATACCCTAAATCACCTCCAATTTCGCCCATGACAAATCCTAACTGTTTTGGTTGTTTTGACAATATAACAACATGTATTTGAACAAATTTATGTTTTGTGACAAATGTTGATGCTTTCTAACTGAAAAATTCATCTTCTGCCTCTCAGAAACAATTTCCAAGTCTTCAAAATAGCTTCTAAAATAGTAATTTTATGGACAAATTTGGGGGTGATTTAGAGTAAGTGAAATACCCTTAAGCGTGACGCAATAACACCAATTGATCGATCAATCAACATGGACTTTGTGATTCATGGGAGTGCTTAGAAAGCACACCCTGTCCATGTAGAACATAAGTTTTAAGTTTAAGATTTGTGAAAAGTTTCTTAAGGTTTGGAAGCTATTGGAGGGAGCCGACTGTTGCCCTGGTACCCTCAGATATAAGAGGCAACATTGGTGTGGAGTATATACATGCACTTTATCTCACTGCACCATAATCACTTTGTATCATTGTATCATCCAGAGAAATGGATAGAAGTTATTGGATTGAAATTACCAAAATATGATGTTAAACCATGAGCAAATCAATGATAAACTATGATGTTAAACCATGAGCAAATCAATGATAAAATATGATGTTAAACCATGAGCAAATCAATGATAAACTATGATGTTGAACCATGAGCAAATCAATGATAAACACTTTCCAGATGGATCAGTTATCTCAAATTTTATTGAGATACATTAGTTGAAAAAAAAAATTACCCCAAAAGTATATTGAAAGTTCTGCATCATTTTTGTTGGATAGCGTGATGCAGTGTGATATTTATTGTAGCCTGTGTGTGTTTTGTGGCACCCCATCCTGGTTAGACCGGTCATAGAATTGATCCCAGAGAAACTCTATCTTACATCCAATCACAGAATGAATATTTCAGGACCATTTCTCTCTGGGGAATATTTTGATCATTTGGAGGTCGATTAAGGGCAGATCATCACATCAATTTACTTATCACAATCAGACGCTAATGAGTGCAACACGCAAATCAATTTTTTCTCAAACACTTTTGTTATCAATTATTCATAATGATTTTGATCCGACTTTTTGAATTAAATTTTTTTACCTTTCCCCCGGCTTGTTCTTTACCTACCCACCACACTCATTCTCAGCATCATTTACTAAACTTACTGGACTGATATGGTGACTTATGGTTTCCATCCTCCACTCAGATTGACATATATGTGGAGGAAGCTGTCTTTTGCTTGGTGCTTTGCATTCTAAGGAGACCTAAAGCAGATTTGTTGAAGTGTCGTTATCTGGTGTTAATTATAGAGTTCATCTTTGTTTGTCAGTGATGTCTAGGGTGGTTTCCTTCATCATATGGTCTTGCACACATCATATAAGGGAAGTAACTTAAATAGGGCATAACAACCCAATTAATTAAAAAAACAAAAATATATATATATTGGTGCAGTTTGTGCTTTGCATTGACCATTTGCCGAAATGAGACATAGTTGTCTATTTAGCATTGATTAGCTGCTTGGCTGTTCTTATATCTGTATGTGAATTTCTCTGCTCCTTACAGACCTGAGTTCTTATATCTGTGTGTGAATTTCTCTGCTCCTTACAGACCTGAGTTCTTATATCTGTATGTGAATTTCTCTGCTCCTTACAGACCTGAGTTCACATCTCGGTGGAGGCAAGCAAAGTTCAGTTTCTTTCTCTGCAATAAAAATATTTGTCAATTTCAAAAGTGTTTAAATGCATGTTGTCAAACCATTCTATATGCGTTTGCTGGCTAATGCAATGATGTCTGGCCACAACCAAGCTTGAGGTAAGACATGCAGTTTAATAACACATCATAGACCAAGTCTAATTAAACACCTGATTAATATTTCACATTGTGAATCAGCTCAGGTGGGATAACGAGAATTTGATAGCCCAGGTAATAATAAAATACACCTGTGTTAGCCAGGTAAACAGGTGGTGCTCTCAAATAGCCATTGAGAATTTCTACTCTCCACAGATAGGAAACATTTAAAAATTGCAAAAACAATTTAAACATTTAGGAATTTGAAAGCCTTACAATTTAGATACAGAATTATCTGAAATATTTATTCAAATTAATTATATTGCAAATTCATTGGTTATTTTTTTATTTTTTTACTTTAATTTGAATTCATTTCTTTATTCATTAAAAGGGGTCCATATGACAATTTTTTTTCTTCAGATTTTATAGAATTCATTATTTTTAAAGGGGGTTTGTGAATGTATAATCTAAAATGACTAACAAAAATGTGTGATATTTAGGTAGTTTAAATCTGGGTTGGCCTGTGATGTATATTCATCAAATGTGTGATATTGAGGTAGTTTAAATCTGGGTTGGCCTGTGATCTATATTCATCAAATGTGTGATATTGAGGTAGTTTAACTCTGGGTTGGCCTGTGATGTATATTCATCAAATGTGTGATATTGAGGTAGTTTAAATCTGGGTTGGCCTGTGATGTATATTCATCAAATGTGTGATATTGAGGTAGTTTAACTCTGGGTTGGCCTGTGATCTATATTCATCAAATAACAAGAGGATATGTTCTCCTTTTTTTTCCTTATTTATAATATTGATTTTTTTTTCTTCATTTTTTTTTTGATTTTTTTTTGCTTTTAGGACAAAGAAGACTACTATGGATTAAAAGTTGTTTAGAATCGGTATTTCTAAAATGAAAGTAGCATGTAAATATTTTATGGATGGTATTTTTCACAATACTTCTGTTGGACTGATCATAAACTACCATTTAAAAAATACACATACATTGGCAATAATAAACTAACTTCTTTATCAGTACTTGATGCAATAATACTAACTTTTCAAAATATTTATTTTTCTTTTCATACTTTTTTTTCGTCACTTTTGTCGTTGTTGCTGTTTACAACAGCTTTTGTTGCTGCTGTTGTCATTGTTGTTGCTGTTGTGCATATTTATTTAATACAATATTTAATTATGAAAATAAAACTAATTCCAGGCATTTTATAGTTTAAATCAGCTGTGATTCTCACTGCCAACAAATATTAAAATTCCTTGCAGTACAGAAAATATTTCTGCATCTGGAGGTGAGTATTTAAATGAAAGTAAAAATGTAAACAATTCATACATAATATTTGATCAATAAAGTTTACACCGAGAATTTTTATTTTCCCTCAGCCTCCACACCATTCCCATCTTCCTTATTTTTCAATGAGAAGTGATGTATTTTAAAAAGCCTTAAATGATTTATCTTAATTTTGGGTTTTTTGCCCTATAATTAAAATTATTTAAAAAAGAAACAACATCTGAATTAATATCGGCCCTTGACTCAGTCACTAACCCAATAGCCCTATCAATTATCCATCAAGCAAGGACTAGTCAATCACATACAGTATAGGCATAATAAATTAATTAGAAATAAAGACTGTTGAAGTAATCTATATTTAAAGAAGATTAAAAATATAGGAGCCGTTGTAGAATTAGTCCGTCACTCTCAAAAAAACGATATTTGAGTGTAAGATCAATGAATAAAAACAGAACTAAAACTTAAAAATACTGTCAGTAAAAGGGTAACTAACCCTAAGTCCGATCCCCCCGAATCAATAAAACAAAATGAATTCAGAAAAATAGGCTATGAATTATACAAGCTTAAGGACACATACATATCGTCAAACTCAGAAAAAAAACATGGCGGTGGAGTTCTTCGTTCACTGTTGTGTAGACAGATATATTGTTGTTATTCGAGCGTTTTGGTTACATATATTGTCCTTTAATTATCAGAAATGCAAAGTAAACTTGACTGTTTTGTTGCTCTGTGATTTTCTTTGGCAAAGGCATGTTTATATGCTGTTTACAGGTGACGGACCAATTCTACAATTAGACCAAAATATATACTTAGTACTATTATTCATCATTCAAAGGAAGAAATAAATTAAAATGTGCCTCAAAAGGTTGTTTTTGGTTAACTGTGTGTGGCCATCAACCAGAAGCAAATTAAAGTAAATTTGACTATTTGTCAGTCGGTATCAGATTAATTTGTTTAATAGAGCTTCAGTTATTGTTGAAAAGGTTACCTCAAAAGGGGCACCTGTTATGTTGGTGGTCATAAAGCAGTGATATTATAAGGTGCCTGACCAACAGGTTTCACCCTGAATGAGATGGATTTGCCTCAGGGTTCATTTTGACTTGTGCTGATCGGTTTATCTGCATTCCTTAACTAACCACATCCTGTCTTGGGATGGGCATTCCCTCCACATACCTCCCAGAAAATGGGCAACAAATAAAACCAGCCCTGGAGTTTTCAAAACAAGACCCCCTGGGCTAGCAAAAAAACATCAACGGTAACTTGAACAGACTGTCTCCACAAGACACACAAAAAATCTTCTATTTCAATTATATATGGGATATGTACTGCATTCTATCACTTATTTGCACAGTCAACCATGAAACCTTATTAATACTCCAATCTTTATTTATGATGTTTCATATTTAACTATTCAAATTATTTGCAGTCTTATTTTTTATCTAAATGAAACAAATGATTTCAAATTAAATACATGTGAGGGTTTAAAAGTATTGTAAAATATTTAGCTTCACGCTGATGTAGTAACAAATAAAATTATTTAATTGTTAAACAGTGCTAATTGTTTAAAAATAAAAGTTTTTAATCATGTTTAATATTTAGTTCATAAGCAAATTTCTAAGGATTAAAAAATATAGAGGACTGAAAAAATATAAATTCTATTTGCTATTGTTCAAGTTTATATGCCAATAATGTTGAATCCTATAAATTTATTTAATTCACAATTTTTTTTATCACATTGATAATAAATAATTTATGAAGGCTTGTTTTTTTAAGCTCACATTTATATACATGTAATAAAAACAGTAGTAAACATTGTAGTATGAAAAAAGTTTTTAGATTAAAATGTTCATTTGATAAACTTAAGATGCGAAAAGATTTTATTTATGAAATACAGATATATATAAAACACATGTTAAGAAAGTATATTTTTACAAAGAAAGTTGTAGTTTATTAGCTCAAAGTCTTAATGCATAATTTAGTGATATGATTTTTTTTTACTTAATGAAATAATGCTACAACTGTATAGCACACCTACCTCTAAATTTTATTTGAGCAGTGACAAATTTTGAATAGAAAATTGTTATAAAGATGTATGTGTGTTCCTAATGAATTCACTATCAGTCTTGAAAGCATTGAAATAGTTTTGTGGTGATATGATCCACATCTGGTTTCTGTTATGATAATTTTCAGTGAGTGACTAATCCACATCTGACTGACTTACAATACATTGTCTAATAACTTTCACAATTATTAACTCTACCGGGATTGGGCTTCCTTAATGGCTCTACATAGTCTAATAACTTTCACAATTATTAACTCTACCTGGATTGGCTTCCTTAATGGCTCACCCAGATTTCTGCTCTCGGGTTTTTGCCCCAGGGGAATATTATGGCACATTTTTTAGCTACCGGTATTTTTAAACATTAAAATCAAAATTAAATATAAAAAAATAACTCTTAAGGGTGTGT
>JAVFBX010136003.1:348-15555 GCA_034783855.1 Mopalia kennerleyi
TTTGGGCCCCCCCCCCCCCCCCCCCCCCCCCGCCGTTTTTTTTCTCTGGATTATCTTTGAACAGTAGTGTTGTTGAGCATCGCTCAGCGTAACTTCAGCTAGATTACTTTTTCGCTGTGCCAACTAAGAAAACGCTGGTCAGAAAATCTGAATATTGCAAAGACGATCAATGTCAAGTAATCGCAATTATGTAGGCTATCAGAAATATCTCTTTACATTTGTTGTTACCTTGCACGTTTGAAGGTCTATGTTTTAATAGGGTAATGATTTGTACTGAATCACAGCAGCAGCGAAATTAAGGGAAAGTTACAAAGCTTAAGCAATCATCTTATGAAAACAATTAAATTTACTCACACTGGTATGATCAATCGTTTATTTAATTTAGCTGCATGACAGACTGGTTTATGTGTCAATGAACTGTCTTTATCAGTCTTGTTTCTATCACTGTCAACCACAAACATCGTCTTGTAAAAATATATGTCTATGTATGTGATATTTTCAGTTCTACAAACGTATTGTAAATACCGAGAACTAAATATACGTCCAAAATATATACCGTGTGTCTATGTCTATACTTTCACTGTGTGATAGTAAAAGAACGAGTAAAAGAAATAAAAAAATTGTACATTCTTGTAACATGTTTTTAAATCCACACCATACCCATATTTCCTTGCTGTACATCTGGGCGTTATGTCCAGGTCAAGATCATTGTCACTATTTAAACTTCTTTTTGAATGTTACCTTTCCGAAATAAAATTAATTCCAAATTATGTAATGTTGTGTGTCATCGTTGATTTCTTATTACTATATCGAAAGTTTCGTTGAATCAACTAAAGTTTCAGAAAAGCGAACATATTATATGTCACTCGTCTAAGATGCGTAATGTCCAGCTTGTTTTTCTGGATGTGCAAACGGATGGCTCAAAGACAGGAAATGGCATTTCTGGACTCTTAAGATACCTTTATGGAACCGAAGTTGTGAATTTATCCCCATTAATGCTTTATCCGAGTTAAATATACTAGTATTCTTATCTATAGATTGCCTAGCTTAACCATGCTGTTTTCGTGCATGTATGATTTGGACCATGCTTAGCTGTTATTTCACTTGTGCAATGAGGCACATGAATATAAATCTATGGTCATGTTGGGTAAATCAAGAATAGAACCGTGTGCTTGTTTAATCTATCAGGTTTGGTAAGTAACATTCTGTGGCCGATTTACGCGTAAGCGAGGTTAACGGTTCTACACCTAGATGTTAGCTATTTTAAGGCAACTTGCTGTTCGTGAACATCGAATAACTTCCTGAACACCAACAAAAGTAGTCTCCCTTGAAACGAATTTAATACACCCTTAGTGCTAGCACTGTTACTTGCAATTTGTCATACCATTTTCCTCTTCCAAATCAATATATAAGTGGCTGCTGTTGGTTTTTAGATGTTCCAAAGTCTCAAAAGCATGCCTCAATACATGTATGTTTCAAACAAAAACACAGAGTTAAGATTTCCAGACTGTGGAAGTTTAGCAAAGCTCCACTCAAAGAACTGCCCACATCCAACCGATCCTGTGCCTAAGAGTTTATAGCAGTACAGAGGAAATTGATGATTTTCTCCTATAACGGCCAAGTTGGTGTTTCCTTTTTTTTTTATATGATACAGTTCAGGCCTATTTGTAGTTTTAGACACGTATTGACCGAGGGCGGAGGCCTATATGACGCCTGAGGGTCTACGAAACTCTGTGTCGAACAGGGCGAGAGATGGGGATGGTAACGCCGTCTTTCAGGTAATTTCACTCACATACCGGCATGCCAGCCAAATGAATGAAGGAAACTACTTCAACTCAACTGGCAACAACAAAATAGAACACAGGATATTTAAAGATGAAGTGATCTAGACGGAATTTCAAATATATAACTGTTGTATTATGCCATTCGCCAAGATAACGTATACAATCATCAGAGAAAAAGATATACTCATCATTATATTCATATACTACAATTGTATATAAAACTAGGCTACAACTAGATTTACTTATTCATTGATTATTGTTTTGCGTTACATTTAGCCTTTTTTATTTTAAAAATTAATCACGCTTCACAAAAATATACTGGCACCATGGTTTTGAATAAATAAAACAGATGTCTCGTTGTTTCAATTCTGTTCGATTTCGACTTCATCAGGAAAAGTCACCAGTTATTCCAGTGGTAAATGTTTCAGGGTCGCATGCTCCGGCAGTAATTTCTCCAGCGCCAGTTGCTCGGCAAAATAGACAGTTCATCCGTCCACCAGATTTTATATCGTATATTTTACTATCATTCTACGTGGAGTTTATATCTGTATGTATAGCCAAATAGTATGTAAAAATCATGAATCCATATTGCCCTATTCTAAGTTTGAATTAGCTTTGCTCATCGGTAAGACATGTTTGTTAAACCTATATACATGCATAGAGATTTGTTTCTTTGTACATACAAATACACCCATGTATCAAAAGACAACACAGAACTGCACATCATCCCGATAATTTTCCAGAAAATAAGCAGCTTAACATTAAAAAGGTTTTGGTGGGCTGATATGTGTTTTGTAGTGTAATAATCATTGCTTAATTTGGCATTTTGTGGTTAAATAATAAAAAAAAATTCTCCAATGAGTATTGAGAAATTGATAAGAAAAGAAATGTTCGTACGTGGCTGCCCAAAGTCAGCACCCATCAATTAGGATGAAATAAAGTCGACGATTCTACATAATAATTGCCAATGTTATTTTAATCCCATTGCAGTGTTCGGCATAATTGATGGGCTGCACGAAAGTGTCATTTGCTGATTACAACAAAGAAATATCACTGACAACTTCACTTCATTTAAATGTAATTGTTAGCTCTGCTTGTGCCAATCAATTATCTTACAACTGAGTCTTTCTAGAGAGCGATCAATCATTTAACGGAGTCATTTTGTCGATCGACCATGAAAGTGGTCTTAACTAAGCAATATTTGAGACGTTTTTTAGCAATTGGGTCTGCAACATTCCCAATAAACAAACGTGTTGATATAACCTTTTGTATCATCAATATGTAGTCAGCCGCATTTGCCACATTACGCTTGTATTATAACCAGGGGAAATTGCCAAAAGTCGAGCTGATTTGTTTCGGGTTTACTAGATAGGTCCACCAAAAAGCCACTCATTTGGGTGACAATAGAAGCATTGTTCAAAACGACTGTACAAATATTGCCACTACAACTTGATTCGTTTCAAAGACGCGTCCACACATTGTCCGCAACGTAGAGTGTTTTGCACGCAAATTAGAGTGTATTGATGTATCATTTAAAGTCCAGGACTTAGACACATCTCAGAACGAATATAAGGACATTTCACGTGCCCTAATCATATCTAGTCCGCTGCCCACTTCTACTTGCTACTGACCATTAGCGAAGGACGGTCTGTTTCAAGGATATTCCAACTAACTTTACTCAGCACTAGAGGAACAGTCTTTGGTCTATTTTAATAAAGTGCTGTAAAATAAATGGTTGTGATCGTGTAAGTTTTGTTAGGAGTATACCTCGTCTTTTAAGTGAAAACTCTTTAAGCAAGTTGAACTATTCGCTTCCTTTCCCATAAAATGTATATAACATACACGTATATGTAGCAAATACCGATGGTAAAAGGGTAGATATAAAACCATTCAAACGGTATTATAAAGAAATACCGTTTGATTGGGGTTTAATGTCGGAATTAAGGTTATTTCACTCACACGGGTGAAGGAAACCACCCTCGACGAAACCGGCATAAACAGCGACAAGACAGGACAAAAACAAATACTGGATAATCACAAGACATAATACAAAGACGTCACAAACCGATCGGCTTCATTTTGTCCCTCAGCCCTGGGAGCACCTGGGTAACAGGATGCTCCCTCTTAACCCGCACAGAAATTAAAGTGAACCCATAGATCACGTAACGATAATGTTAGATGTGAGTTGCCGGACATAGAGGGAGATATTGTCTAAACCATTATGTCCGTAATAGTTCCCCTCGTACTCTATACGGCTTCGGTGGTAGTATTTCTGAATAGGAAGACTAGCACTGTAACCTGTTCAATTTGCAACACAAAATGAATTAGTCTTTTTTTTAGGCTTTACCGGTTTCATGAATGAAACCCAACGATACAACGTTTGAAGTGTCTTAATGCAATAGGCTGTTTTCTCCTAGCATTTTTGTTCGGTTTCTTATTAAAGGCAATTTGTTTTCTAATGGAATCTGTATAATTATCCTACTTACATACTGTTTCAGATATTCAATGTGTCTTCTTTTTTCTAGGTTTGAACAGATTGTATTTAAAAAAATTTTGCAGTTTTAATCTCGGCCGGGAATCGAAGCACGACCCTCAAAGCCGTGCACCAAATCGGTTGTGATAAATGAAGCCCACCTGGAACACTCGGTCAATCGGCTTTCCACACAATCGAAGTATAGTCACTACTAGTTGGACATTCACTGTCCCTCTGCTAGGAGAGTGCACAGTGTGATTGAAAGTAATGCACAGTTCTTGTGTCTTTTACAAAGTGAATATTAAATATTATTTTCATTATTTTGGTTTAACAATTTTTTTAATGACCACAAGTCTATGTCAACCTGAGAATGTATATTTTAAGCTATTTGGCTATGCAATTCACCGTCACATGTATATTCCAAAATATGATTTAAACATATTGGGTTTGCTTTTGATGCTCACAAGGGCACAAACGCAAAAATATTTTACAATTTCCATCGGTGTAAAATATATGTTGTTGTGTTTTTTTGCCAAAAGAAGCTTTAGCATCTTAGGCATGAATGTACGAAAATTGCTTGGCAATTAGTTACACTTAAGATATTAAATGTTCCTCTATTTTCAACTGTTTATTTTTCCAATATAAATATTCAGTTGATAATTATGGTTTAGAAATTGGTAACTTTTATCTATTGCTTTATCATGTATTTAAATGATGCGGTTACATTGCCTATAAAAGTGCTTTTTTAACTCATCTGTTATATACATTGTATATATAAAAAACAATTAGTTAGGGAAATTCTTAACAAAATACAATTTAAGGTATGCGTTGGCCAGATAAGACCCGCAGAATGAGTTCATTGAGCGTCTAGATACTACATGTATATCGTAACTCCTGTGTGATAAACCATTAAGTTTTCTAACGCGAATAATAAATACCTAATCTGTAATACCGAATCGTTAAATTAAAATGTTGCTATGGATATTTGGCACAGTTGAATTCCATACAAGCCAGCTAATAAGACATATCACCTCGAATGTTAATATTTAGTTTAAAACCTCTGAGTAATTTTGACAATTCGTAGTGTTATGTAAACTGTTGAGAATTTATGTTTAATGACTTCATGCTATACATAATATAGTTTCCATGTAGACTGAAGATAACTGGCCATTTTCTAACGAAATGCCTATCGTCGATACATTGGCAGGGCAAACACCATACACTATAGCATGTATTCTTACCAAAAACAATATCTGCTTTTCTTGGATTCCATTGGACGGTATTCTACCGGGTATGGAATTAAGCTGTTGTTTTTTTTGTCAATTTCTTGTTAACCAATTGAGTGTGAAGGACATTATGGGAATCCATGACAAAAAAATTATCAAAATGTAATCTATGAAAATCAATATATTGCTCTGTGAACAATTTAAATTAGCAAAAGATTCATGTTGGTATACTTGTAATACCTGTACAGTCCACCATTTAGAATTATTTTCGCTTTTTACTTAAGAATGAAATAAAAAACTGATATTGGAATCTTTCTTTAAATGTATAAGAACTGAAATCACCGGACAAAAAATAAACACCAGTATTGATATGACAGCTTCTAAATGCTGTTTAGGCAAGCCAAGTCTTACTCATTGTCCTCATCTCACTTTGCTTGCATCCTACCCCATCCCCTTTGAAGCTCGTTAGACAGCCATTCAGCGTAGGAAAAAGCGCGCTGGTTGAATCGAGAGATGTGATCCTTAAAAACGTTAATAACCTTTCGCTTCGATCAAATTAAACATAGCCGATCAAAAAAAATATGTTACATTAATGAGTGGATTACATTAAATTGTTTTGAGATGATGTTCCTTTCTGTACAAATTGCAACATTACAGCTTATTTTATCTGATGCACTCGGTGCCGGTTTAAAACTTCAATCGTGTTGTGTATTAATGCTGGTTACATTTAAAGTATGACATTTAAGATGAGCGTCAAACATTGTAGCTAAAAAATTACTTCGCAATACTTTTTTCCACTTACAATATTAGTGTAATAATTAGACTGCTGTAATTAGGAACTGAATTAGTTTCTCATTCTGCTTTTAATCTTTAATGGAATGTATATATATCTTTTTTTCTTTCCATTATAAGCTGGTTACATCTCCACTACAGCAAACAGCTAGTAAGAACTCCAGAAGAGCAAAAACTGATGAGATCTCCAGTACTAGGCCTACACACACTGGTGAGATCTCCAGCGGTGCAAAGGCTGATGAGATCTCCTATAATGTGAATACGTGTAAGTAGTTAAACAATTCATTCGATATACAGCAGTGCTAAAGTTTATAACATCTGTAGTTGTGCAAAAACTGATTAAGTCCCCAGTAGATCAAAGGGCTATTAGATCTGTAGTAGTGCAAACACTTATTAGCTCTCCATCAGTACCAAAATGTATAATATTTCCAGCAGTTCAATAGCTGATTATATTTCCTGTTTTGCAAACATTGATTAGATCGCCAGTGATGCAAAACCTGGTTATATTTCCTGTATTGAAAACACTGATTAAAGCCCCAGTGGTGCAAAAGCTGATAAGTTTTCCTGTATTGCACACACTAATTAGATCGCCAGTGGTGAAAAAGCCGATTAGATACCCAATAGATCAATAACCGATAAGATGTCCAGCAGTGCCAAATTTTGAATAGATCTCCAGCAGTGGTAAAAATGAATATAGATCCAGAAATGCTAAAATTGATAGTAGGACAAACACTGATTATATATCCAGTAGTTCAAAAGCTGTTTACATCTTCAATAGTCCTGTGTAAACACCGATTTGATCTCCAATAGTGCAAAAGCGGATCTCCAGTGCTGTAAAATGAGATTTAAAAGTACATTCTAAGGTTTGGATGTAATCGTGGTCGGTATTCAAGGAGGTCTAAACCTGAAACTTATATTATAACGTACGTCTTGTCAAAATTATATACTACTATAAAGTATACTCCACGATGCCATATCGAATAATGTCATTTAAGAATAACCAGCGGAATTGGGGCCAAGGCTGTCTCGTATTTTTAAAGAAATACGTTGGTTTAAGACCTAGGTTAATTTCATAACTCATCCAGCTCCTCGATTCTTCCATGGATATTTTCCTTCCCTTATATTTATTCTCCCTTGGGCACAGATTAAACCCATGATTGGACGGAGCACCAATACATCCTACAGCGACGGATTCCAATCTATATACGTATATAGAGAAATGAATGTAAAGAATGCAATATTACAACTGTCAAACTTGTCATGTTTGAACCAAGGCCAATGTTTAACCATGTGGATTATATCTGTCTATCGACTTTTAATCCATTGGATGCGAGGAAAATTATAGAATCTATTGTCAGATCCGAGTCCTAAATCTGCCTAGCGGACTATAGCGTATACTGTCGTATTTGTTGTTATATAAATTTATATATGATTGCAATACCATACAGCAAATCATCATAAAGAAACAACCTATATTACAGTGTAAAGAATTTTTAAAAGACAATCAATGATATATTTGTGTCACAGGTTGGAAGATTGATTAAATACTGAGGAGAATGTTTATTGGAAATGGTTCGTTGCGACAGATGAAAAGGCCTTGTACTAGTATATGGCAGTTATTTCAGTCCCCTTGATGTATATCAAAGCTCAAAAAACGACTATCTATTTCGTGATGTCATCGGGCTAAATAGTTCATCATAACGGCACATTTCTTACCGGTTGTACTTGCCTAACCCTAGTTGATACAACTTACTGACAAGCATACACGCGGAGTTTTAACAAAGAGTTCGTCAATTGTAAAATATCATCCCATTAAAAGCACTTAAAATAAATCTTAGAACAAAACACACTAACTTGACTTACTTCTCTTCTCTCTTTTTGACACCTGTCTATTCAAAATGTTAGTGGAATGAGAATGTTGCAATATAAGCGATAGTATTCTCAAACAGAAAAGGAAATTAATATATCTGTATCTGTTCCGTTATAATTGCCATTTTTTACAGTCTTTCCTCGCTCTTTCTCTTCTTCTTCCTACCATGCTGATTGAAGCCATAATAGAGCTGAATGGCATAGCTACACTTAGTCCATCTTGGTGTGAACAAAACTCGATAAAAAGAATACAATATTACGACTGCCAATAATGTCATGTAGGCCTATTAACCAAGAACAGTACTTTACGCTTAACAGCGACGTTTCATTTTAGAGACATTTAAAGCACTTTCTGCTGTAAGCTGAGTATGTAAATTTATTTATCTTGTATTGTACTGTGTTATAAATGTATTGACTAGTGACAATGTACGTTTGATTGAATGAGGGATTCGGTTGCAAATTTTGGGTCAACTGCGTCCCATCGAAACGGGACCAACCGAAAACAGCACATCAGTACAGTGATTGGCAACTACAATAACATAACAGATTTGTTATATGTTATTATCATTGAGTATTATAATGTAATACTTTCATAGTATTAGACATTACTCTGAAACTAAGAGAGAAAACAATTACGGGTTGTTTTATTCTACAACAATACGATTCAGCCTTACTATTCAAGTGTCACTTGAGATACTGTGGACATAGTTGTTAACCAGACTATTCTTGGGGCTGTCTTGGGGCGGCTCAACTATGATTTTCACTTTAGCTTTGAAACTCATTTTGGTAAAATCACTTAAGTAAGTTGCTGTTAGTTTTGTCACATTCCGTTCAAAGAGGAAAAAACATAACGACAACCTGGGAACCACTCAACAGGCATTTATTTTGCAGCAGTGTAGTTTTAATCGCTTTGACTGCCACCCGTGAAAGTAAGAAATATTTCTGCGAAGACTTTTAATGTTACAGGACCTAATCAGTTTTTGCCAGGTGTTGAAACTAGGAGACTTCGCGAAAACCTTAAATTTGAGCACCATGAACCATGCAAAAAAAATCTGTACTTAACGACATCCGAATTACCTCTGTTTGGTTGGGATTGGCACGTATTTCAATAATATACATCGAGTAAGTTTCCCATTCTTAATCTGCTTTGGTTAAATGCGACGGAAAACCGGTCGGAAACCTCGCGAAAGCCCAGCACGCTAATCATCAAGTCACGGCCTGGGACCCCAAGGGGATCACCTTAATATTGAGCAATACGATTGTGCAATTGCATTAATGTGTGTGCTTAGTTAAAAAAATCAGTTTTAAAGATTTTTTGCAAAAACGTTTTGCGGTCTCGGTTAAAAAATTGGTCCTCCAGACATGTCAGCCTATATACATCATGCGGTCTGTACTATTTTTTGACGATTATCTTTTTGCTGAATGCAATTCGTGCTGCATAAATCGTCTCGCTTTTAAAAAGATATATGTAGTAAACACGAGATGAAACACTGAGCCGATGCGCTGTGATTAATAAACATCTTTATGTAACCTTTTAACTCAAATATACAGTAACGTGGTGATGTCAGCATTATTTCCTTCCTGTGTATAATCCACAAGAGGCCTACATGTGATTGGATAAAGACCTTGCCTGCATGGTCTTGTGACAGCTGGTGTGAGATACTATAGACTAAACTGATGAGAAATCTAGACACCCTGTACCAAATATCTATATCTAATTGCAATTTCAGTCTTGTCCGACACATCGGAAAGATCCTGGAAAAGGGATGTAATCCGTTGTTGTGGACTTGGTTTTAAGTAAGATAATTCCAGACTTTAATCTTTAGTGTTCCTAACTGAAATCACGCCTGTCTACCTGTCGCTTGACAATACATATGCATATTTTCTGAAAACTAATCGATGGAAGAAATTGAAACGCCACGGTAACCCGATCTAGCGCTCCATAGAAGTAAGGTGCTTCATGGCGAGGTTAATATTAAAGTATATTAAGATTTGTGAATAACAGCTGGTACGGACAACTGTGATTTCCAGACGTGGACAAGTGGACAGTACAAGCTGAATAAAAGATATTAGTAGAAAGTAGACAAACGGTTCACTGTTGGTCAGACTGTAACTGTGTCATACATTAAGTTAGGTCTAATTAAGTCATCTGGGACAGGTTAAAGCATGTACCTGTATAGATTAAAAATAGTATTTTTAGTCTGTGTCCATTTAGTACTCAAGCTTCTTTAACATACTGAGGGTTTGTCATGTTAAAATGTTAAAGTAAGTTGCTGAAGTCAAATGTAGATTTTGGCACCAGGTTGAGCCATATGTATGCGGGCACACGCCATGCAATGTCTTATCACATGTAATCGACTTCGGTTGTAAATGACGTAAACGGACAATCTAGTTGGCATACGCCCGTCATTGGGCGGTATGGAATTGTAAGTACATGGTTCTATTCAATTGTTACTGGCATTTTCTTGTTTTTGGATTCTTACTCAACTATGCAGAAAAATTACAGTTTACATGCTCAAACTGTGCCAAATTCTACATTTGACTTCAGCAACTTGTGAACTCCTCAGATTCTAACCAAAGGCTAAAAATATTCTAAATGCAAGATGTAGGTCACTGAGTATGGTGCTTGATCGTGTACAAGTGGCTCCACATGGTGCTGTCCCTTAAGACCGTCCATTGTTTGGTTTCCTGTCATTGAGTGGAAAACTGCAATAATAGTCTAATTAAAATGGGTAGGATTAGTCTATGGAGCAAAACGTATCATGGAATTGAGTTTGTCGTATATATGTTCCCATATATCTGGCGCCACCCAAAGTCTAAAATTGGTTGCTAGCACTTTAAAACTTCATCATTTTCTTATCAAACGTGGTTCAAACGTTTCAATTATAGTTAGAGGTGTATGGAAGTCGACATGCTGTATGCCCGCAAACCGGGTGCCATTATCGATCAACATCTGATTTTAAGCACTTATCTCAATCGTATTCTCCCGAGATTCTATAGTGGACGAGGCTAAGACAACTCTAGTATGGCAGGTTATCGGATACATACTTCAGATCATATCAGCAATTACATATAGCATGACCAATAACGTTCTTTTGTCGGAACTTGGAACACTGGATAACGAAAACTGCTACAGATTATTAGAACAGGAACTGGTATTTCGATACCTCGGTTGTCACCATATAGGTCCTTCGGAAACGGTTGAGTATTATATACTTTGATCCATTCTGTACTCATTTGATAATTGGAAGAAAGGCTGCACCTAGCTAGTGGACTTTAACTTGTCCATCTCCATCCTGAAGGATGGCTTGTCATCATATACACAAAATATCCTTAACATGAATTTAAGTGCCAATTTTTCAAAAATGACACAAATTCACACAACTCGTCATCAACACATTGATTTTACTCGACGTATATTGGGACGCAGCTGATATCTTTTTATTTAAGCCGGAGACACCTACCACGAGAGACAAAGCTCTTCAGTAACACTACTACGTCCCATCTTCTGATGAACACCTTTTTTGCTCCAATGGAATGTCTTGATTGGACCGGCTGTCGTGAATGACGCTATAAATGACATAGTTTACAACACGGTATTAATAATTTTTAGATCCGAAGTGAAACATCATTTTTAACACTTATGTATGTCGTATTCATTACAATTTATTTCTATGTGCATTGTTTAATTCGATGGTCGCTACTGGTGGAATTATATTTTTAAATACACAATATAATATAGGTGAATGTGGCTTAAAACACTTTCAGTCAATTCTATACAGCTTGCCAACCTCCGTCTTCTCGAGGGCGGCACAATGGCAAACCCCCTCGGTTAAAAATTTAAAAAGAGGATTCTGCAATTTTTGTTAGTGCCTAACATCATAGCAGCATTTATGAAAACACCAAAGCGAACTTTTACGACTTTATCCATCAGATCAAATAAATCACGTTTTTTTTAGAATCTGACGTTATTTGACAACATTATTAACAACAAAAACATCCCTTAACTCATTCCCTACCAGGAGCGTGATATCACGTCAGCAGGCCGCTCGGGCTCACACCCGCGAGCGTGATATCACGTCCAATGTTTACGTCGCCATTTACCGGGGAGCGTGATTTCCCGCATGTTACACGCCTGTTTGTTGGCTAAAACTTATCAAATTTCCCCAATGTCTTATTTACTGGCCAATTGACATCCACTTGACAAGTGTATAAGGCTTTCTATAAAACAATTTGATTGGCTAAAAATGACGCAATTCATCCGATTTTCGGCAATATTGCAGCATCTAAAAATAAATCGCGCGGGCTGTCAAAATGGCGCATTCTGACAGTGACAGTTCGGAATTTCTCGGCTTTACTGCAGAGGATCTGGACTTTTCTGACGTGGATTACGATTCGGACATATCATTTTCCAACAGCACAGACTTGGATTCTGATGATGACATTCCGTTAGGAGAGTTACGTGGGAGGTTTTCATCGGAAAACGGAAAGTTGGCGGATACGGTCAGTCGGCAAGTGACAGATGCTCCTAGGCCTAATACAACAACCTGGGGTAAAACACTGACTCCGATCGAGGTGAGGGATTTTGCGGAAGAAACTGGTCCTGTTTTTGCCATGGGTAACGAAAAAAGGGAATTAGATTTTTTCAATTTGTTGTTTCCCCATAGTTTGTTCGAGCTATTAGTTAATCAGACCAACCTTTACGCACGTCAGTGCATATCAAGTAAACCTGACGATAAATGGTCTCCTACAAATGTGGACGAAATGAAAGCCTTTTTTGGCTTTCACATTTTTATGTCTATAGTTCAGTTGCCTTCCTATACTAACTATTGGACCACTGATCCTGTCTTCCAAGTACCATCTGTAAGAACTGTTATGACAAGGACACGTTTTGAGAAAATATTGCAGTACTTTCATGCCAATAACAATGAAAGTAATCCAGGAAAAGGGGAACAGGGGTATGATAAATTACATCATGTAAGGCCCGTTTTTGATTTGGTGCAAGAGAAGTTGGTTTCAAGTTACAACCCCCACAAGACAGTCTCTATAGACGAAGCCATGATCCCATTTCGTGGGCGTCTAAGTTACAAACAGTATTTGCCGGCCAAACCATGTAAATTTGGCATCAAAGTGTGGGAGTTGGCGGATGCAACAAACGGATACGTATACCAAATGCAAGTATACACGGGGAAAACTGCTGGCGGTTCAGAGACAGGCTTATCAACTCGGGTCGTTCTGGATCTAACAAGGATATTAGCTGGGAAAAACTTTCACGTCTACATGGACAATTTTTTCTCGAGTCCAGACCTGTTTGATCGACTCCTCACTGAAAATATATATGCTGCTGGTACATGTCGTGTGAACAGGAAACGTTGGCCGGACGGACTACATGCAAAGTGTTTACCCAAGGAAAGAGGTTCGTCGAAAATGTATCAGAATGGCAACCTGGTAGCAACTTCATGGTTCGACAAGCGACAGGTAAACTTCCTCTCAACCAATGCAGACCCCACAGTTATTGTCCAAATGAAACGTAAACAAAAAGATGGCTTCTCTGTTCCAGTTCCAGCGCCAGAAGTTGTTTTCATGTATAATGAAAATATGAGTGGAGTTGACCATGGCGATCAATTGAGGATGCAGTATTCAACTGCGAGACGTTCCAAAAAGTATTGGAAGTACATCTTTTGGTTTCTTTTTGACACCGCACTTTCATCGGCTTATATTTTGATGAAGGAGTCCCCAAATCACCAAGTTACCAGTCGCTCAGGGAAACAGAAAGTGAGAAGTCAGCTTGAATTTCGACAGAATCTGGCTAAACAACTGATTGGAGTGTTTCGACAAAAGAGGCGTTACGAAGTTTCCCCTCACGACCAGACAGGACGATCTCACTGGCCATGTGCTATGCCAACTACAAAGCGATGTGTGCAGTGTCGGTTTGCCAAGGTGCGGAAGGAATCCAAGTTTGGCTGTCGTATCTGTGGGGTCAATCTCTGTGTGTGCTGTTTTGAAGCCTACCACTCCCGTGCCATGGAAGAATGAACCAGTTTCCAAAGGCCCTTTTCAGGGCCACTTCCAAAGGCCCTTTTCAGGGCCAATTCAATTTTACGAAAGAATCTTCCAGTTTGCAAACAAATAAAAATAAAATAAAAATAAAAAAAAGAAGTTTATAATATCAAAAAGAAAAAAAAGAAAACATTTTATCTTTGTTTTACTGTGACAATTAGTACTAAGAGTGGTCTAATGGCAATTCCTCTCGAGTTTACCAATGCTGTCTTTACTTAGCACTGGAGGAAGATTAATTTTCCGACATTATCAAAACACTTCACATTTTATGATTGTGCTTGTGTCAATTCCTGAAAAACACTGCCTTCATATAAGTGAAATACTCTTTACAGTGTAAAACGTCATTCAACCATAACACTGCTGTAATATAAGTGAAATATTCTTGAGTACAGTGTAAATGCCAATCCACCATTGCAGTGCTGCCATATAAGTGAAATACTATTGAGCACGGTATTATTATGAATCAATCTTTTACAGGTACAGATATGATTGCTATGGAGATGTAAACAGTAAGTATTCGTAAACACCCAACATTTGCAACCAGAAATTGTGAAGTGCATTGTTCAACAATGCACTCCCCCTTTCTGGTTGCATTGATTTGGTTGTCTCTATTTACTGATGGAGTACACCGTCGTCATCTAAGTGTAACATCCTGAAGCAAGTGCACCAATCAATCGATTCGTGTCAACGACAAAAAGAAAATAGTACGATAGGATTGAGCATTGCAATTTTTTTTTGCAGCCAGTATCGACAACAAATTGTAATATATTAAGTTTGTTTGTTTGTTTGATTGGGGTTTGATGTCGTACTCAAGGGTATTTCACTTATATGACGACGTGCCAGCAGCTGAGCCCAATAGGTGAAAGAAACCACCCCCAACATCAATGGCAACAAACAAAGACTGCACGGGACAAAAAAAAAAGGATGCAATACAGACACCACAAACAGATCAGCTTCCTGTTCCCCTTTAGCTCTTAGAGCACCTGGGCAACATGAAGCTCCC
>JAVFBX010136114.1:0-15552 GCA_034783855.1 Mopalia kennerleyi
AAAATAGTGTTTTATGTAATAAAGTTCATACTGTCGCGCGATAGTCGCGCTGCAACCTTTATTACATAAAAACACCATTTTCGTGCAGCGCGACAGTCGCGTCGCGTCCGGTGTGAATTGAGCTTCAATGTCATACACATGGGAACCTGTCATTTATTTTCTGATTATCATCTGAAACCAAACCAATTAGGATTATAATAAAGTCCATTATAAAGTGAAAAATAACTGGATTGTTGACGTGGGAAGAACGGTGACAGGAATACAAACCTCACTTAAGATACAATAAAATCGGTTTATGTATGTAAATAACGGTTTTACTGGCTTGCATTACCATTAAGAAATCAGTGGAATTAAATGATGTTAACGAACAGGAGCCCATGTCAAGACAGCATTGATAATCTAACAAAGAACGGAATCACGCTTGTCCAGCGACATGAATTACTTACTGTGACCAATTGTGGAACATATATAAATTATGACAATGTGACTTATGTTTGTAGCGCTGTATAACTTAGTTATGACAGCGGTTATGTTGATCACTTCATCGACACTCTTATTCAGTATTAAGTTTCAACCTAATATCAACCTAAAGCAATGTAGATGTTTTTACTTACTAAAGTCTTTAAATGTTACGGTCTGAAAACAACAGGGAGCTTACTTATACGTTACATCATAATCACCCTCAAATATTACCGGACTTGTTTAGGTAATTTGTACTCTTTTTAGTTTTGTTTATTTTCAGCCCTTGTCTTAAAAACTTGTGTGCTACAAATTTGTCACATATGCTCGTGAGATGTATGTAGGTTATACTTAACACATGAAGAGTAAAATAAATTTACAAATCTTTTTTCGACGTTTATTTTGATCATAATATGATTCACGGATTTTAATTTATCGAGATTCTTGCAATATACTTGCTTGTCTGATCTTGTGACTGGCTGCGGAATGAAGTTAAGGCCAATTCCATTGCAAGTTTCTCTTGTCCCAGAACCTCGGTGTCAGTCCCAACGAGAGGGGCGCATCGAGACATCTTGCCACACGATGGAAGTTAACTTATTAAACAAAGATAGTTATGTGTTTTAATGATATAATCTTATAGAAAAGTTGCTCAGTGTTCTTGGGAAATAAAAATACAATTTGACATCTCATGGAGTTCTGATTTCTTGACAAAACTTTTGTCAAGAAATCAGAACTCCATGAGATGTCAAATTGTATTTTTCATGGAGTTCTGATTTCTTGACAAAACTTTTGTTCCTGACAGCTGTCGAATGTACCTACAGAAAGCAATCAACTTGGAATGATTTGACAAAGTTACGGACAGGCGTTAGTTTACTCTTGACAAATGAACTACAATTCAAAGGTTTACAGTTGAGTTTGGCGGGATGTGGCTATTGACCATGAGCCACCTCTCATATGGTAAACATATCGGTCTGAAGCTAGGACAATTTACACTTGATCAAGGCGAAAATAACGGGACTTCGTTTCACAACTAAGATTATGTGGAGTTAATTATTTATTTTTTTGTGACTGGGGAAAACATCTTGCCTAATAAAAACGTTGCAATGGAGTGACGTAGAAATGCACTCTGGGGAAAATTCTTGTCTCCATGTTTTTATAGGGTTAATTCTGTGCAATGTGGCTGATCAATCCACTTTCCCGACTGTTAAGAGGATGTTGAGGCTGTATTCCGTAAGGAGATTGTTTAGATCCAGTGTATGACTAGCAATCATTTGTGTATCTCTGCTATTTGCGTGGATAAAGGACTATATATAACAGACAACGCTGCATGCATACAGTATAGTTATCCACTTTTTCACGTCTGGCTCGTTCGTCTAGAGTTTCCCAGGCACACAATAGTAAGTCGCATAATATTTTGTGAAATGTACATTGTTTGAAAGGAGCTTTTGGCAGTTCCTTTTTAATTTGGCTGTAAATTTAGCATTGGTATATATCTCGGCACGCAGATAATATGCAATTGCCTTTGGATAATGCATTGGTGGCGGTGGCACATGGCCACTTTGTGCGCCTCAAATTACAACATGTGGGTATAATCAGCGTCTCGATCGGTTTATCAACAGAGATGCTTATTTTTGAAGGCTTTAGATGTGATAGTGTCGTAATGCAAATCACTCTCTTGTCCAATTAACTTGTCATTCAATCAGCGTTGGGGAGCACAATTAGTAATTGGAATCTATTAGAATGGTTGGTCTCTGGGGAGCATTCTTAATCCTCAATTTGAAATAAGGTGTGTGGTGTTTTGAATAGTCAAATAGAAGATTAACACAAATAAACAACTGAAAGCTATATAGATGGCGATAGATGTGCAAACAATCTATTATTTTGGATTATAATGTGCCATAGTGATTAAATTATTGAGGTCGTTATTAAAACCATATAGACAGTATTAGCTCTCTTAAAATAACCAAATCGTCGAGTATATTGGAATGAACTGGTTTCTTATTTCACTCGTTTAGCCTGTATGTGGTGGTTTGACAAGCTTTCAATCAAGCTTTCCACTAAACACTTCCCAAGCACAGCTATCAGATTTAAACCTCAATCTCAAGTCTATTTAGTCAACTATCTAGGAAATGTGTGCAGTAGGCCATTTAACATGGTGTCAATGAAATATCTTACATCTGAGATTGAGACGTTAAATGACTAGGAAATAAACTTTGACTAACGTTACAATGTCAATGGTCTTAAATAAACACGGCTTAAAGATCTGTCTGGTGCGGTTAATTTGATGTGGCCGATGGCTAGGACATCTTCTGGCTCTTCCGCTTATCATCTCAAGTAATCAATTTCTGACACCTTTCTATCGTTCCGTTTAGCTTATAGACTCGCCGTTATGACCGTTGTTTCTGAACGACTATCTAGGCTCCATGAGATCTGTTTGGCTATTTGGACAGATTAGAGAAATTAAAATACTAGGAGTTGTTTTAAAAGCAAACAATGTTTTCGGTAACATTATACCGATGATAGTTTCTTCGGCGATATGATTATGTCACTATGTGGGTCATTTGAGGCGTCGTGTGATAAATACTTAAAATATTTATGATATCGAGGGCCTATAGATCTGATAGTTTTCGCGCATTTATCCAGTTCATAGAGTATCTGCATTGGAAAATTTCCATAATGACGTCAATTCATTTGGTCTTCTCGGTGAGAATTACACGTTCTTGACATTTTTATGACAAAATCAGCCTTTTAAGAGGCTGACTGGTAATAGGTTTCATCGACATTTTTTAATAGTTGTCTTCGATTTAATTGATCTTAATGAGTTGTGATATGCCGATGGCTTTTTCACAGTTCACACCATTCATTCATATGAAATGAAAACTTCATTTTGCTTCAGCCGGTGTCTTCGTTTGGCTAATGAAAGGCCACATCTGATACATTCCATGGCATACAAGAGATACGGAGCCAGTGTAGCTCAGAGTACCTGTCACAAACTTAGATATCATCATTTATGATTCACCAGTGACATTACTGGGAGTTTGACAAACGTTACAACACCAAACGATAAACAGAGGCCTCACAGGATCAGTCTGATGTATTATAAAGGTGGGCGGATAACTGGCATTCCCTAAGTAGGCAATTTCTGACATATTTGTTTCCTTCAGTTCATGCAGTAAGGCTCAGCGTTATGTAGATTATTTGTTAATGTGTCCCTGCATTGAGTCAAGTGTATCGTGGTTTTTGAGCAGGTCAAAGCTATTTGAATGTGAATATTCGATTTAAAAACGAAATTTGACTATTTCCTGAGAAGTTATCGACATGACTGATCTTTAAGACCTGTTTGACAGTCTGATAAAAAAATCCTCCAAACTGCATCGTGGAATGACAACAGCTGTTCGCAATAAACGGAATGATAATTGTGCTTCTTTGATGAAACGATCAGCATCAGTTAATTCTTGTCTTGTTAATCTGGCAAACTACTGAATCACAAATATCAGTAAAGTACATAAATGTTCCACAATGCAGTAAGATGACCTGTCATTATTCAGACAACATAGGCTAATATATAATGTGGATGAATATAGCGATTACAATATTTATTATTTTCTACACCATAAAAGCATCAAGGCTCGTTAAAACCCGCTAATACTAAAGTGTGCAAAATGAAACTTAACCTTAACCACTTAGCATTATTATTGGTAAATGTACATGTTCACTGAAGAAACTCATTTCGTAGATGAATTGATTGGAACGCTTCGACGTCAGTATTATGACGTTTGGGAGGACAAATTGGTTTTGGGTATATGTCGTCAAACCGTAATAACATGGAAATCATTATATGTATTCAAGTGAACCGTAACTCAACCGACTGAATGAACAGAGTATAAACATGGAAGTAATGACTCACGAATCAGTTCCCTCACAGCTGTATCCATCAGATTCTCTACAAAGACGAGGAGTTACAGTGAACTGGCGCTCACATGATGACTATTTATGACTGGAGATGGAGAGGCTGGTCTTGTGCCGTGAATGCTCTTGGGGTTTGTGTTATTTGCTCAAAGTTAAGACGTTAATGGTGAACATAAAATTGAGCTGAGATCTTCAATTCTTCCCTTTTCCTTTTCATTAGAAAACACACGATCTATTCTTCCAGGACAGTCCTGAAATGATACCAGCGCCCTTCAACTGCAGTGACTGTTCCGCTCACGGGTGTCGACACTCAAGTATGTGAGTGAGTCACACGATGTGGCTTCGTCAATCGCGTGATGGTTTTTTCGAGGTAACTTCCGGGTTTCCCTAGTATCAAAGCAAGGGACATAGCTAAATGGACAATCCATGGTCATATAAGCGAAATACCCTTGAGTAGGACGTTATTCCCCAATTAAACAGTCACAAATCCGTTTACCTACGCAAATCTTAAGACCATTGTATAGCATAGGTTTTGCTATGATGAAATAAATATGACGACCTCTTTCACAGTGTGTGGGTAAGATCTGTTCATGCTTAAACGATCGAAATCCGTAAGGCATTTTATCTTATCAGTTTGTGTCCTTTCACACCAAAATTGTCAAGCGTCAATGAATAATTTTGATATATTGTAATGGTATTTATAACACTGACCCATTATGAGAGGATGTAAGTGTGGTGTTCGTAGCATGCATAAGGTTTTGTGCGATCTCTAAATGTCTCAGAATTATGATCACTTTGGCTCTGGTGATCAACATAGTGCTGAAGATTTTGACGTTTTCAGACAAAGTACACCTTGGTCGATGCTAGGAATTCATAGAATATATATTTGACATGGTTTTGGGCCATTTCAAACATCTGAATATGACGTTAAATACCAATCAATCGATTAATCAATCTGTGACATCCACACGACCTTATTTAGGAACCGTCCAGTCATTTAGTTCGTGGTGATCTAAACTCTTGGCAACTATTAGGCGGTAATTATGCTTCATGTAAATTGTAACATACAAACTGTTAGATTTAGATTCCAAATAGAACTCCATTGGCATATGTCTAAACGGACAGGTAGTAACGTTGGTTTGAGAGGTTGACCATAGTCCAAGCTATATATATGGAGGATTCTGGACACAGTGGCATGGTTTATATGGCATGGCAATTCAACGAACAAACAAGTGTGCTTAACACAAATACAACGATATCTAAGGAAACAGATATGCTTGTTCGTTTCTAGGTATATATTGTTACAGTTAATTCCTGGTGAATTGGCTCAGTGTGGGCGAATAAAACAATCTATTTATCCATCATCTACTGGAAGGATTTGTTGCCTGTTATCTCTACAGTTGTTGATTTAACTCAGCGTCTAAATCTCTTATTTAAAAATGTTCACCCGAAGCAAAAAAAGTCAAACATCATAATTGGTGAGTTTGTGTTTTTTGTTAAGGTAAATAGCATTACAACAAGCTAGTTCAATCGGCGCAATGGCATAAACATCTCTGTATCCTGTCTACATATGATTGATTGGTCTACAATGTGTCCTATGGTGTAGTAATACCCACATCAACTTATCTGTAGGTTGGACCCGCCTCATTGGTTTAGTGGCTATCACGTCGGACTACATATCCTCCTGTTGATATACACCATTCACAGACTTGAGTCCCATTGTCGATCCCATGTGTATGATGCTCGTCTGTATGTAAATTAAATGTTTGATTTGCTACCTGGTATGGTACTAATCTTATGCGGGTAAACTAGCAACGTGTTTAAAATCACTTTGTTCTTTTGTCTGTAAAATTGGATCATTCTGGGAAACTAGTATGTACATTTCGACGGCAGAATCATATTCTCACAATTATGATATGTTTTGTCTTGTCTCCATGTTTTCATAGGGTTAATTCTGTGCAATGTGGCTGATCAATCCACTTTCCCGACTGTTAAGAGGATGTTGAGGCTGTATTCCGTAAGGAGATTGTTTAGATCCAGTGTATGACTAGCAATCATTTGTGTATCTCTGCTATTTGCGTGGATAAAGGACTATATATAACAGACAACGCTGCATGCATACAGTATAGTTATCCACTTTTTCACGTCTGGCTCGTTCGTCTAGAGTTTCCCAGGCACACAATAGTAAGTCGCATAATATTTTGTGAAATGTACATTGTTTGAAAGGAGCTTTTGGCAGTTCCTTTTTAATTTGGCTGTAAATTTAGCATTGGTATATATCTCGGCACGCAGATAATATGCAATTGCCTTTGGATAATGCATTGGTGGCGGTGGCACATGGCCACTTTGTGCGCCTCAAATTACAACATGTGGGTATAATCAGCGTCTCGATCGGTTTATCAACAGAGATGCTTATTTTTGAAGGCTTTAGATGTGATAGTGTCGTAATGCAAATCACTCTCTTGTCCAATTAACTTGTCATTCAATCAGCGTTGGGGAGCACAATTAGTAATTGGAATCTATTAGAATGGTTGGTCTCTGGGGAGCATTCTTAATCCTCAATTTGAAATAAGGTGTGTGGTGTTTTGAATAGTCAAATAGAAGATTAACACAAATAAACAACTGAAAGCTATATAGATGGCGATAGATGTGCAAACAATCTATTATTTTGGATTATAATGTGCCATAGTGATTAAATTATTGAGGTCGTTATTAAAACCATATAGACAGTATTAGCTCTCTTAAAATAACCAAATCGTCGAGTATATTGGAATGAACTGGTTTCTTATTTCACTCGTTTAGCCTGTATGTGGTGGTTTGACAAGCTTTCAATCAAGCTTTCCACTAAACACTTCCCAAGCACAGCTATCAGATTTAAACCTCAATCTCAAGTCTATTTAGTCAACTATCTAGGAAATGTGTGCAGTAGGCCATTTAACATGGTGTCAATGAAATATCTTACATCTGAGATTGAGACGTTAAATGACTAGGAAATAAACTTTGACTAACGTTACAATGTCAATGGTCTTAAATAAACACGGCTTAAAGATCTGTCTGGTGCGGTTAATTTGATGTGGCCGATGGCTAGGACATCTTCTGGCTCTTCCGCTTATCATCTCAAGTAATCAATTTCTGACACCTTTCTATCGTTCCGTTTAGCTTATAGACTCGCCGTTATGACCGTTGTTTCTGAACGACTATCTAGGCTCCATGAGATCTGTTTGGCTATTTGGACAGATTAGAGAAATTAAAATACTAGGAGTTGTTTTAAAAGCAAACAATGTTTTCGGTAACATTATACCGATGATAGTTTCTTCGGCGATATGATTATGTCACTATGTGGGTCATTTGAGGCGTCGTGTGATAAATACTTAAAATATTTATGATATCGAGGGCCTATAGATCTGATAGTTTTCGCGCATTTATCCAGTTCATAGAGTATCTGCATTGGAAAATTTCCATAATGACGTCAATTCATTTGGTCTTCTCGGTGAGAATTACACGTTCTTGACATTTTTATGACAAAATCAGCCTTTTAAGAGGCTGACTGGTAATAGGTTTCATCGACATTTTTTAATAGTTGTCTTCGATTTAATTGATCTTAATGAGTTGTGATATGCCGATGGCTTTTTCACAGTTCACACCATTCATTCATATGAAATGAAAACTTCATTTTGCTTCAGCCGGTGTCTTCGTTTGGCTAATGAAAGGCCACATCTGATACATTCCATGGCATACAAGAGATACGGAGCCAGTGTAGCTCAGAGTACCTGTCACAAACTTAGATATCATCATTTATGATTCACCAGTGACATTACTGGGAGTTTGACAAACGTTACAACACCAAACGATAAACAGAGGCCTCACAGGATCAGTCTGATGTATTATAAAGGTGGGCGGATAACTGGCATTCCCTAAGTAGGCAATTTCTGACATATTTGTTTCCTTCAGTTCATGCAGTAAGGCTCAGCGTTATGTAGATTATTTGTTAATGTGTCCCTGCATTGAGTCAAGTGTATCGTGGTTTTTGAGCAGGTCAAAGCTATTTGAATGTGAATATTCGATTTAAAAACGAAATTTGACTATTTCCTGAGAAGTTATCGACATGACTGATCTTTAAGACCTGTTTGACAGTCTGATAAAAAAATCCTCCAAACTGCATCGTGGAATGACAACAGCTGTTCGCAATAAACGGAATGATAATTGTGCTTCTTTGATGAAACGATCAGCATCAGTTAATTCTTGTCTTGTTAATCTGGCAAACTACTGAATCACAAATATCAGTAAAGTACATAAATGTTCCACAATGCAGTAAGATGACCTGTCATTATTCAGACAACATAGGCTAATATATAATGTGGATGAATATAGCGATTACAATATTTATTATTTTCTACACCATAAAAGCATCAAGGCTCGTTAAAACCCGCTAATACTAAAGTGTGCAAAATGAAACTTAACCTTAACCACTTAGCATTATTATTGGTAAATGTACATGTTCACTGAAGAAACTCATTTCGTAGATGAATTGATTGGAACGCTTCGACGTCAGTATTATGACGTTTGGGAGGACAAATTGGTTTTGGGTATATGTCGTCAAACCGTAATAACATGGAAATCATTATATGTATTCAAGTGAACCGTAACTCAACCGACTGAATGAACAGAGTATAAACATGGAAGTAATGACTCACGAATCAGTTCCCTCACAGCTGTATCCATCAGATTCTCTACAAAGACGAGGAGTTACAGTGAACTGGCGCTCACATGATGACTATTTATGACTGGAGATGGAGAGGCTGGTCTTGTGCCGTGAATGCTCTTGGGGTTTGTGTTATTTGCTCAAAGTTAAGACGTTAATGGTGAACATAAAATTGAGCTGAGATCTTCAATTCTTCCCTTTTCCTTTTCATTAGAAAACACACGATCTATTCTTCCAGGACAGTCCTGAAATGATACCAGCGCCCTTCAACTGCAGTGACTGTTCCGCTCACGGGTGTCGACACTCAAGTATGTGAGTGAGTCACACGATGTGGCTTCGTCAATCGCGTGATGGTTTTTTCGAGGTAACTTCCGGGTTTCCCTAGTATCAAAGCAAGGGACATAGCTAAATGGACAATCCATGGTCATATAAGCGAAATACCCTTGAGTAGGACGTTATTCCCCAATTAAACAGTCACAAATCCGTTTACCTACGCAAATCTTAAGACCATTGTATAGCATAGGTTTTGCTATGATGAAATAAATATGACGACCTCTTTCACAGTGTGTGGGTAAGATCTGTTCATGCTTAAACGATCGAAATCCGTAAGGCATTTTATCTTAACAGTTTGTGTCCTTTCAGCGTCAATGAATTAATTTGATATGTTGTAATGGTATTTATAACACTGACCCATTATGAGGGGATGTAAGTGTGGTGTTCGTAGCATACGTAAGATTTTGTGCGATCTCTAAATGTCTCAGAATTATGATCACTTTGGCTCTGGTGATCAACATAGTGATGACGATTTAGACATATTCAGACAAAGTACACCTTGGTCGATGCTAGGAATTCATTTAATATATATTTGACATGGCATAGTTTTAGGCCATTTCAAACATCTGAATATGGCGTTAAATACCAATCAATCGATGAATCAATCTGTGACATCAACAGGACCTATTTTAGGAACCGTCCAGTCATTTATTTCGTGGTGATCTAAACTCTTGGCAACCATTAGGCGGTTATTATGCTTCATGCAAATTGTAACATACAAACTGTTAGATTTAGATTCCAAATAGAACTCCATTGGCTTATGTCTCAACGGACAGGTAGTAACGTTGGTTTGAGAGGTTGGCCATAGTCCAAGCTATATATATGGAGCATTCTGGACACAGTGGCGTGGTTTATATGGCATGGTAATTCAACGAACAAACAAGTGTGCTTATCACAAATACAACGAAATCTAAGGAAACAGATATGCTTGTTCGTTTCAAGGTATATATTGTTACAGTTAATTCCTGGTGAATTGGCTCAGTGTGGGCGAATAAAACAATCTATTTATTCATCATCTACTGGAAGGATTTTTTGCCTGTTATCTCTACAGTTGTTGATTTAACTCAGCGGCTAAATCTGTTATTTAAAAATGTTCACCCGAAGTAAAAAAAAAAATCAAACATCATAATTGGTGAGTTTGTGTTTTTTGTTAAGGTAAATAGCATTACAAGCTAGTTCAATCGGCGCAATGGCATAGACATCTCTGTATCCTGTCTACATTTCATTGATTGAGCTACAATGTGTCCTATGGTGTAGTAATACCCACATCAACTTATCTGTAGGTTGGACCCGCGTCATTGGTTTAGTGGCTATCACGTCGGACTACATATCCCCCTGTTGATATACACCATTCACAGACTTGAGTGAGGAATGGACAGTCCCTGTCCGTAAGGGGCTCATGGCAACTGTACTTTAACAATACAAATGTTTGTCTGAGTGTTTTCACAGATTGGGCGTGGTTATCGTTGATTTGTTGGCTATGGCTGTTTTGGCTATTGGATTGTAGATTCAGATTCAGATTTGTTTATTTAGCTCAGGCCCAATACTGGGCATGGAGTACATAAAACATGAATACAAACAAATTAAATTTCGTTTTACAATGGTAGTGATGGCGGATGTTAAAAAGAATACAACGGAGATAACTTACAGATATGATGGATAAACATTAATTATCATTCTTAGTAACCACATCTGATCAGCATCACTTCATTTCAATGAATCAGAAGTGTTGATAATCTCGTTCTTGTTATTTTGGTGAATAGGCCTACTATAGTAGAGGTACAATGAGAGTTCCAGGACATTTTTTAAATTTCACATTAAAATCGTCATTTCACATTAAAAAATTAAATTTCTAATGTGAAATTTAATGATGATTCATTTTTTAATGTGAAAGGACGATTTTAATGAGAAATTTAAAAAAATCTCCTGGAACTCACATTTTACCCCTACTAATACTCGCTTACGTTTACATAAGAGGCTTTCCAATTCGTTCTATCTATACGACATTCAGATTCGCTCTCCAAATCGTCATATGGTAAATGTATATATGGTTTCTGCAGGTGTTGGGAGAGCTACAGCCTAATTTACGTGTGACCTTTGAGGATTATGAACCAGCCACTAATACGACTAAAGAAAACGCCATAGCTCTGGCATGGGATTATGTTCAAGTCTGGGTAAGCTGTTATTGATACCTCTATAATCTACTAAAATTAATATTTCAAATATTCCTTTTATCATAAAAACATTATCAATTATGGAATGCAACGTATTAGTTAATGGCTTTCATCGTCAAAGATCCTGAGACTTTATATCAGCCTCAAAGATTAAATATTTTTCTTTCCGATTGTATACCCAATATAGGTGATTTAAGAAAGTTTTTCCTTAATTTTACTGACGTTTTTCTTCTTTCCATTTCTGCAGTTCGAATGCTGTGGAGCTTACAATTACACAGATTACAGAATGGTCAACTTTTCACAGCCAGATGTAAGTATTAACTTAGATAGTATATAACGAGTACCATTTTGTCTATAGTCCTATTACATTTTGCCCTTTTTATATCCGAGACTCGCTATCGGATGCTCATTAAAGCCCAACCTTAGCAGGTAACCAATGTTACCTGTCAAATTGTGTCACAGGGGTCATCAATTATATAAGATTGAATATCGATAGCACACACAAACACTTTCTTCCCTAGAATAGATGAATAGAAAATAAATATTTATTAATTAATTTGTATTTTTACTGACACACATGTACTTTCGCAGGTGTATGTTCCTAAATCCTGTTGTGTACTGGAGAACTCTGACCCGTCCGATCCGCGGCCTCGAAACATGACGGGCTGTCAGGACGCGGCCGCTACATCAGTCAACATCAATGAACCATCGGACTATCTTTGGACAAAGGTTTGTCAATTAAACATCAACCAGTCAACCAATCAACCGATCAATCAATCAACCAGTAAACTCATAAATTCACTCAATGGGTCCACCAGTCAATATACACACAAAATAAACAACCACTCTAGTATGCAATAATGAAGAGGGCAATTTATGATTCTCTTTAAATAAGAAACTTTTGTTTTATGACGAGAAAAAGTTGTAAAGCAGTCACCATGTTTTATGTGTCAGTTCTATGTTGATAAAACAAGAAATTCCTGTTAGTGTATCATAATGCCCGAATCAGTCAGAATATGATCCAATAGACATTACACGTGTACAAAATATAGCATCAAACCCGTATTCATCATACTATAACTTAATTTAATTTTCCAGAACTGTTTTGATGGTGTAGAGGACAAGCTAAGGGAGCACACAAACACGCTGATTGGAGTGGCCCTTGGTATCGCTTTCTTACAGGTGAGCCCCCTCCCCCCCCCCCTCTCCCAACGCCCGACCCCCTCTATCATTTTCTCTCTCTTGGTCAGCTTTTTGGCTAGGGGTGATCAGTTTGTAACTATTGGTTACTCCCTATGACCCCATAGATCATAGATACTGAACGTAATATAACATACCGAACAGTTCATTGGACATAAAATTTGATTAATTGAGCCATATTCGATTTTTTTGTATAAATCTTATATATGAGTAAGCAAAGGTGCTGTCTACTGTGACTTTTGAAGCAGCTAACTCAACAAGAACGAGTTCATTTCTGTTTTGTTACGCCAACGTCTTTTTCTAATACAGCGGTATCATGATATTAACTTTTAATAGCGCGGGTAAATAAAAACAGCCCTCCTAGAATTGAGATCCCCTCTATCATGTATGCTCAGGTGAACTATATGTATGTCTTTGTCATGTTTCAGATATTGGGAATCGTGTTGGCATGTTGTGTCTGCCATGGTGCCAGTCAGTCCTATAAAAGGGTTTAGACAGCTAGGATCCACCCACCTGACCGTTCATACATGGAGGCTAACTCTGGCAATCTCAATGACTTCAATCGGTACGGTGGTGGCCTTAACAAATAGTTATGTCGCGGTGGTCACAACATTTCACCAACTAGATTTGCTCAACAGGGTTTTTTATTCGTCTCATTCATCAAATATTCGGTCAACAAAATGAACACCTGTATGTGTGCCTATGACTAATTGGATATGTGTTTGTTTAACGACCAGAGTGGATCCAATGGTAGTACAAGTGAAATCAACCCCAACGTCTTTCATAAACGTCCATGGCAGAACACCTAGGTGTGGTAGAACAGGTGTATAATCATTTAGCTGATCAAGATTGCACAAAACCCTCTAGCATTGGTTATATTCTACTTTTGATACTATAAGCTTATACAGATTCCAGGTTATACCAAGGCTGTGTATTTTGTTAATTATACTGGGGATATAGTTTACTTTATCCCAGATTTTACTACCTGAGTTCGACGGCACTTGTCAGCACATATATATAGGATGAAACAGAGATGGTGTCCTTGCATCGTGATTGTTGGATGAGCAGAGATTATAACAAATCTATAACTAAAATAATTACGGAACATATGTTGCGAATGGAAAGTCGTAATGACTCCGGCGAGGGCTATTTAGATATATCAGACGATGTGATATATCGTGTACTGACAGCCCGTCACAGAAGTTAATCTCTAATCGTGGACCAGGGGGCCGGTTGCTCAAAGCGCTGTTAAATTTAATCCGGTGTTAGATGGCGCCACGCCATGTTCAAGGTCTATCTCTTACCTGGTATTAGTGATTTAATCTGTTGTAGGCGACTAATCTTCTTTCGAACAACTGAGTAACTTAGTTTATCCGTCGTCTGAATGCCATTACGGAACCGTATATCGCTGGCAGTGATGAAATGTATGACGTATATGTCACACTTGACGAATACATGGAGCTACCAAGTGTATGAGAGATGTGTTTAATTACTCTGTTTAATTTCTGTAAGGCTTAAGTTGTCCATAGTATTCTAAATAAAGAGAAATTGATGGTAAATATTCCCAATCTTCATTCCATTGCATAAAACTTGAGCATTTGTAAATAGGCTTGATGAAAAACGCTTGTCTCAGTCCTATATAACATCATAAAGATTCAAGATGCAGTTAATATATTGTATATACGTTAAAGTTAAACACAACTATACTACATTATCGTTTTTCCATTTTCTTTATATGCTGTGATATTTTTTGTTATTAAACTGTTAAACTTGAGTTTTGTTGTTTGTACACTAGCATGAGGTATGTGTATAGTTTATTTAAATTATTTGACAAAACAGCGCCTAATTGATATGTTCCGTTGTGTCAATCAAAATGAATCACCAGTGTCCTTACATAACCAGATGTCTATAAAGTTTTAAACGACATTTACAAACTACTATGTCTTTTAATTTTCAATATAGACTGCTTATATTTACATGATGTATAGGCCTATTAATCATATGCATAATGCAGACTAGTCCAGAAAGAATTGCAAAATCACTGACAATCGGTTTTACGTTTTAACTACAATTGAACTAATGCCCTGTTTCATATAAGAGATAAGGCATAATAAAATGCAAATCTAATTTCTGTGCATTTGCCAATCTGCCAACTCTTAGATGTGCGATCCAATGTTTTTTAAGCATGGCGTCAGTAGCTGTTTGGTTCGTGAAAGATCCCTTTCTAGATTGTCCAATGAAAACAAACAACAGTGCACGTGGAATTGACTTTAAAGGGAGGGATAACTGATTTTCGACCTAAACTTATTAAGACAACCCTCTGTATTTCACTTGCAATCGAACTGCGCTTGGATGACCAAGCTTGTATATATATATACGCCGCGTTTTTACAGATGCCTTCCAATGTATCCGCAAGCAAACGGACACACTGGTGACCGAGCGTGTTTTCGAACTATGACGTCAGTTCCCCTGTCAAATTAACTAATTAACGGCTATGCTTACTCGAATTCAAGTTCAATACAGATTGTCTTTGAAAATATGCAATAAGAATAGTAAGTTTGGGTCGAAAATCAGTTGGTCTTTCCCTTGAAACATGAATAATTTCATTTTTATACGCCCGACGAATGTATGATCAGCGTCCGTCGGTCTGTCTGTCCATCCGGCCGGTAGGCTCCATTCCGTTTCCGGAGCAGAAATCGAAAACTATAAAGCCAATCTTTATGAAACTTGGTAGGCACATTAACCATTAACTATAGTTGTGCCTTTTGCTATTAC
>JAVFBX010136224.1:0-27232 GCA_034783855.1 Mopalia kennerleyi
ACATGTAGGCTTTTTTAGGCATTGAGTTTTGTTCAGCTTGGATTTTACTGACTTCAAACACACTGTTTGTTTGACCGGGATTTGGGGTCATTCCTGTAGGATAGTTTGTCTGACTTTGGGTAAACAATTTTACTTATTTATTTGATTAGTGATTAGTGTCTACAAGTGATTGTCAGTAACTCAGTATATTGGTGGAAAGCTTGAAAGAACCCTTAGGGTTAAACGTCCTACTCAAAAGTATTTCACTTAAATGATGGCGTATTATCCACTTCACAATGTTGCTTGCTTTATTTCGGTGGAAAACCAGGAGAAACTTTCTTAAGAACCACCTCTGCGATTTCACTGAAGTGAACAATCGCCTTATTTGGACACTCTGTTTTAAGATAGGAAAACTGTAAAAATTGGACACCCAGTTATTTGAAAAGGGACACAAAATGACCATTTTGGACACCATACTTTAGATTTTTTGAGTCGCTGACCTGATGGTCGGCACACGGACTCCATTGAAGTAGGATTAGCTAGCTCACAATCAGTAAAGGAATTCATCCTTGATGCCAATGACATAAAAACAAGTGTAGAATCACTATAGCTGCGACATTAAGCTCTTCTTTACTGGACAGGGGCTATGAAGAATGTTAGCAGATTAAGTATTGCAAAATGTGATATCTAAGAAGTGCTCTATGTTGCTTTAAGGAATGTCAGCTATATATCGGGTGATCATTGCTTGGCCTCACATCAATGTGTCAAAAAAGGGACAGATCCAGACATATTTGTTGCCATGGAAACCTGATTTGTTCGGAATGATCCCATTTTCAATAGGAGTGTAGTTTAGCATCATATTGAGCTGCATTCCAAATTTGAACTTTCTATCTTTAGCGGTTTGGCTTCTATCCTGTTCACGTCATCATAAGGGAAAGTTAGACCGACCGACTGCGACCGACTGACAGAGTGAGTTATACAGCTGCTCAGTCGTAGCTAAAAATCGCAACTACAACCAATGGTGAATATGTCTACCAAGTTTCACAAGATGGTCCTTATAGTTTTTGAGTTCTGCTCCAGAAACAGATTAGAGCGATACCAACGAAATGTTGCTGATCCCATAATACGACCAATTTACATAAGGTGATATAATATTGTTGTTAAAAGCTGTGCTGCAGACTACTTCACTTATTTGATGGCAGTGTATTCTATAATAAAACAACATAACCACACCCCATTTCCAGTTAATGAAAAGTTGGTCCCCATTTTCCAAAGAAAGGGAATTAAATTAAAAACAGCTAACAGTTGACAGATACCTTAAAGAAGCTGTCATATGAGTGATATAACGCCCGAGAACAATGTAAAAAGTTGACAGAAAATGTTTCCTCTTTGAGAACCGTCAATGCTCCTGGACTCTTCTCTCCTGAAAACCATGCTAGGTTATGTCTAATACAGAACCCATTCTCCAAAAGGATATCACACCAGACTTCCATACAGACTGTACCACAATAATTTAGGTACAATTTTGCTCACAGCAATAAAAAAATAAATATAACACGTATGGTTGTTCCCCAAACTTTTTTTTTTATTTCTAACCTGACTGATTTCAAATTCAGTCAAATGATTTGTGTATAATAAATATAATCATATATAACAATAAATAGTTGAAATAAATTATCATTTATTATACAGCATTAATTCTAGTCGTGCTTTGTAAAAAACGAAAGAACTATGAAACGTTGAGCTGAACGTTTGCTTTCTGACTTGATGAAGATCAACTAACAACAGATGCAATAACGATTGGACATAACTCAACAATTTTAATTTGTCTATAACAGAAAACATCACCGCATATCCAGTGTGTGTATTTGAACAGCACTAAGTTTCATTAAGATAAACACATTTATCTAAAATTGAAAACAAATTTGAGTTTACCAAAAAAATCTGGAAAACTTTAAGAATGAAACAAATGCATGTTCATAATTGCACAGCAAATGGGATTCAAATTGGCCTAATTAAGCTATTTGAAGATTACGAGGTAAACACAATTTCTATATAATTAATAAGCCTTTTTCCCACCCCAATTGTGAAATGTAAAAAATCGGTTTATAAACTGCTGCCATTCAAATCTACAATAAACCGTACTTGAGCACGGACTTAAAACAATTATTGCACATTGTTTGTGGTAAATGCTTGCTATAAAGTACAAAATGGTCTATGTCCATTAGATATGGGATATATATGCCAAAGATGTAAGTTTAAAAAAAATCAACAAAACGTTCCTTTTGACAAATGTTTCATATAAAAACCCACTCCAATATCAATCTTAAAATCTACTCACTTTTCACATCATTCCTACATGTAACAAAGTTTATATTATTGCATTCCAGCTCTACTGAATATATTAATTAAGAGCTCACAGCTTCAGGAGCCACTTTCCCAAAATGTTGTACGACAATAAAATCTCCTTTAAGATTTTGCGAAAGTGGCAACTGGACCTTAATACTACTTCTAATAAATATTAATTAAATTATGCTTGTATGCCTTGCATGTATATCACCAACAAAGGACCATGTCACAGTATAATTATTAACCTGTATAGCTTATTATAACTAACTTGTATTGTCACCAAAATCATTGCTTTTTGTTATTATTGCATATTGCAGACGTAATCAATAACTTAGTTGTTCATATGTATATCACTGGCAAAAAAATTACGTTTTAATTCTACATTGCAAACAATTACCTCACAAATTAGATATATTGCAATTTGTGCTTGTATCCATTTAAAATGGAAGCATGCATAAAATTATTAGAAACACAATCTTAAGTTAAATGTCTAGTACCATAAACCTTCAAAGGGTGGGGATGTTATTAGAGTTCAATTGAAACAGTTTTCTTTTCAACTAACAAATTGTCCAAATTAAAGAGTTTACCAAGTTTTCTTGTAATCGTAGGTATTTTCAGAAATTAATCGCTCTGGCACAGGGACGTAGAGTAATCATCTCGTGCTTAATATAAACAAGTTTCTGAAAAGATATATGTACTACTACATATATGTATTGTATTTACTCACATATCGAAAACGTTTTTTGTTTTTAATTAATTAAAAATCTACTGCATATTTATAGACTTATTATACAATTGGCTTTCTTAAAAAGCATTATGCTTTTGAACTGAGGCTACACTCACTTTTGTTTGGGATTTGAATACAGGTTAATGAATATGATTGGTTGAAATTCCCCATCCAAAGCACCAATCAAAGGCCATAGTTTATACCAGACCATGCATTATGTTATACATACTGGGATTATTATGATTGATAACACAATATTAATACATGTATAATTGCATTTAGCGATAAACCATGTGTAAGAGATGATAGCTGATAGAGTGAATATGGACAGTACATACATATCAAAGAGTGGCTATGCTAATACTGCTTTAACAAGAGTGTCAAAAGGTACTTATAGACAATGGTTACCACGGTTTGTTTACAGCTCAAAAATTCTACCACCAACAACTCAGCATTTACATAAAATTTCGGAAGCTTTTTAATAATTTTCTATCACAATGTGCTAAAGTTTGTATAAAAAGTTACACAATAGCCATAACAGTGACGATTCTACAATTTGGACCACCCACAAATACAAAGGACTATTGTTAGAGATGTGCTTTTTATAAAGAACATTTACAATATTGGATAGTTGATACATGCATGACAAGCCTATGTGGAAGAAGATATTGGTAATCATCGTATACATATTTTCTTTCTTATTAATTTTTTTCAATTCTTTCTTAGTATAAAACATTTACCTACAAAAAAGGTAACATACATATATATAATAGCTTTACTCCTGTATAGCACGTACAAAAAAAATCTTGTAGTAAAAATGGTGACATATTAGGATGTGACTACTATTCAAAACTAAGACATATAATAACTACTTTATTAAGTATCTCTGACCAAACATTGCCATTCCTGAGGTAATATTAAACTCACTTGTGACACCCAATTATGGATAATAAAATGACTAGATAACACATCCATAATACCAGTAATTGGCACAAATTCACAAAACCTGAAACACAAACAACATCAACCAGAACAGATATGGTAGATTGCATATATATATAATATGTACATATGTGTTTGTATATATATATTAGGATTGCACTGAACTGACACTGTGCATATACTTGTAAATTATGTTGTATGAAGAACACTAGTGGAAGTATAGGCGTCCCCGGCATGTCACAAGGGTGGGTCAAAATCTGCTTTAGGGAAAATGTAGTGAGCTTACTTTAGGGTTTTTCTGGTTAATTTACACAATTTCATAGTTTGATTGATTAGCGTTTGACGCCATGTTAGAGTGTAGTACAAGTGTAGACGGAGGTTATGCTAACAGTGCATAGCCACTCCAAGACAATCGCAGTTAGACAATGTAAAGTATCTGTGTAAGATAATTATTGTTCTTCCAGTGCTTAGTAAGGACAGCATGATTGTTAAAAACATACTACTCTTTACCAGAGGGCAAAGACCTGTAGAACAAGCACAGGACTGTGTCCTCACAGCCTGCATTTTAATGCGGTCTTTGCATGTTAAAATAACCCACATCTTCAGTAAAAGGGATATAAGGTCATGGGAACCCACTAACCCTATGGGGACGCCATTTACATCTAAACAAAATTGTTAACTTTGCTTCCATCCAAAAAGTGCGAATTTTTATTTCTAGAAAATCCCAACCGATTATTATACATATAGTTTCCTTACCAAAATTTCTCATGCCGAACTATTTCTTTGAAATGAACAAACACAATGTTTCTTGTTAAATACATATTGCATAATAAGTAAGATTGAATCTAGGCAACTTGATGCTCCAATTGTATTGTAAAGAAGAGCTTTATGTAATTAAGATAAAACATACAAAAACTCTTCTTCCATAACAGTTATAAACGTATATAATAAATGTGATATGTTAGAACAGATCCAACAAAACCAAACAATCAAGACTATGTTATAACTTAACACAACCACATTTCAGATCTGCTTTTTCTATATAATATAAATACATTAAGTTTACAAACTCATCTAGAACAAATAAATAGCATGTGAGATCATTCAATTCTTTTTGGGGCTGATACCTCGATTACAATACTTGGGCCTTTTTTTTCTGTGACTGTACAAGCTTCTCACAATATAAGTTATATCACAAGTTCTGATAAATAATTAAATATTGCATTTGTGCAAAAGCACCCAAGTTGCACTTAGATGGTTATTATTGTGTGAGTTTTTTGCAAGAGCACGCAATACATTGATGAGCTAGCTACAAAAACTCTGCATACATAGTTTGACAATATAAAAAAAACAACCACACTTAATTACATTGCACTTGAACATTGGCAAAATATTGAAAATAAAATACTACACTAGATCGTGAACAAAATAAAATGGCAAAAACAAAGTGTAAATGTTTAATACGAAAATTAAAAAAATATCTACTATTTATGATCTAAGATCATTTGTATCAATTGATGATGTTTGGCAACAGCGGTGAAAATCATGTTAAAGTTTGAATGTGGTGGAATGGAGTAATACTAGGTCTTTTTAAGATTATTGCATATAAGTTCTAAATGTAAATGACGGAAGCTAGATTTAGGAGACTCCATTTGTTTTAGGTGTTGTCATATACCTGTGCAGATTGTCATTATGACTGTGCCTATTTCTACTTTTTCTCGTGGAGAAAATTTTATCACACCCCTTTACTGTACACTTAAACATTTCTTTGGGGTGGATTGTTTCGAAATGCTCTTTTAAGGCCAAATTGTCTCTAAACTTTTCTTCGCAAATATGACAATGGACAGTTTCATCAGCATCTTCCAGATCTTCTTCATTGCCATTTTCGCTACCCTTGGCTGACTTTGACTGACTGTCTTCATGTTCTTGGCTCATGTCAGAGCTAGAGTCGGATGATGAGGAAATAGCATTAGAACCAGCACAGTTTTCTTGGTCCTCAACACCCTCCTCCAAATCTTTCTCAAACTCCTCAACACCAGACTCGCAGTCCTCATTTTCTTTATCCTCCTCTTCTCTCTTGTGTTTTCCGTTTGTCTTCTCATTGCACTCAACACTTGTCACTATTTTATGATGGAGGTTGAGATTATTACTGTGACGATCCCGGCTTCTTTTTGACGGGAAAGCAGCAGTACAGCCGTCAACAGTACATTCATGCATTACTTTCAGGTGGACATTGCGATAATGCGTCTTTACCCCGAAGATGTTCTGAAAACTCTTACGGCAAGCTGGGCAGCGTTTAGGATTCTCTCTATCAAGAGGTTGGTCGGCAGATGTAAGATCACTCAGATCTATCTCACTCGATTCATTAAATTTGGCACTGTCTGAATCAACGGAGTCTGGGTCAGAGGCGGCATTCTGAGATTCACTCTGTCCAGATTTACTGACTTCAGAAGATAAATCCATTGGTATTTCAGCATTTGTCTTGTTGGTCAAGAGGGATACAATCTTAGGGTAACCTGTTGATGGATTATCTTTGGAGTTTAACCCTCTATCTTTTGTAGAAAGATTTTGTGGCTCTTCACTTTCATCAATGACCAGGCTTTCTTTATCATCAATTGTTTCTGTTCTAGGATCCTCAAATTCTATACTCTGTCCTTCATCATCTGTGTCCTCGTCTTGCTCAATGACATCGTCTTGTTCTACTTCTATTATGCAGTCGGTTTTGGAGGTTTTCTTGCGACGATGACTTTCAGAGGAATGGTCTTCACCATTGTCATCACTTAAGGCAAACATTTCGTCAGTTTGAGCACAGCGTGTCGGAGCGTTACTTTTCCGACGGCTGCCTCGAGAAGACAGTTCATGCCTTCTAATTTCTTCTCTGCGAGATGCACGGTGTCGAGAAACCATACTGGAGTCGGGCATCATTTCATCAGATGATGTAACATCCAATTTGATCCGCTTCTCAGGAGTTTGTATGAAGGAAAGTTTTGAACCAACATCGAAAAATGAATCCTCCATATCTTGAGGTACTTCCCCAAGACTCTGGTCCGAGTCTGGGCTGTGATGGGCATATGCTGATGATACTACCATTGTTGGCAGTCTGGGTGAGCCTTTAGAGTCAGACAGCAGACCTGACCCTTCTATTTTACGTTTCTGTGGCATGTGGAGCTTGGGGTTTGGATTGGCACTGTGGCGATTACGGCTGCGACGTGAACTGAACATCATATTGCATCCATCAACTGTGCACTTATGCATCTCTTTCAAGTGAACAGCACTGTAATGTATTTTTAAAGCACCTTTATCACAGAAAGTTTTGTTGCAAGCTGTACAAAGTACACGTTTCTTTCCACTTGGAGAAACAAATGTTGATCCAAATGCTCCTGTTGGTGCCCAGTGGCGTTTGACCGGATTAACTGCCTTTCTCAGATGCTTGGACTTTCTTTCCTGCTCAAGAGCATGGAGGTCCTGGTCTTTAATAGAATAGTTTATTGCATCGTTCGTTGAATCATCAGGAGTTGAAACCAAAGGTACACTATTGGCTGTTATTGGTTCTTCTTTCAATTCCAAAGCCTTTGGAGTGAGAGAAGTTGGTTGTGGTAATGGTGTACTAGTGACCATAGTATAATTTTGTGGACTGTGCTGTGGTGGAGATTGTAATGGTGGCCGTTTATCTTGGATACCTGGGCTAACTGCAGGGCTTGGTGTGACCTGTTCCCGCCTGTAGTCAAAGGGCTGCATTGTTTGCAGACGTCCCAAGGGTGAGGTAGACAGAGCAGTTGAGTTGGTGATTGGAACACTCGGTGAGCGGAGTTCTGTATTAGGAGGCGGCACAGGACTGAAGCTGTGGAGAGATGAGGCAGGAGCCATAAGTCGGCTTCCAGAATGTACATAGGGAACTCTTCCTGACAGCAAGTGTCGGGAATCATATGGTCTGATATAGCTTTGTGTACTAGAGTTGGTTCTTTCTATGAATTTCTTTATCTCTGATTCAGCTCTTGCTGTCTGTGATATGCTTTGCTGTTGCTTCTCTTTAGTGTCTTGCAAAATAATTTCCTGAGCTATGGATTTGGTCTCACCAAACCTCAAAAACTGTTGAATTATGACTTGCTCTTCTTCTCGTGAAGCAATAGTCCATTTGTCTAGCACTCGACCATTGGATTCCTGAGAATGTAAAAAATAAAAGTTGCTATCAAGAGTGTAGAAACTGGATATTATTCATAATAAATTGAAAAGAAAAAGTGTATTGTTTATTGAATTTAAGACAACGCAAGAAAAACACCAAAAAATTTAAGAAAGAATATCCTTATTGCCAGCAATCTTTACACAAGTAGACAAAGTTTGTTTTAACCACTGGTTGTCTCCCTTAGACTAGCTTAACTTGGAGCCTCACCATATAACAAATAAATACTGGGAAGGGTGTTTACCTCCTTGTTTTGATAGTTTGGTGAGATTGGTCGAACTGTGCGGAAGTGTTGATATGAAAGAGGTGGTGGATGAGGTGGGGTGGCAGCCTCTGAACGTTTCTTGTATGGAAGCTGCTCTGGGGTAGATTTCCCCGAACTCTGGGCCTGTAAAACAAATAGCACAACTGTGAGCAGAGTTTGCAGAAATATATATATATTGCAATGATAAAAGATCTCAGGTTAGGGTCAGTTTCAGGCATATTGATACTGGCTTACTTAGTAATGGAGGACCAGAACCAAATACTGCAAACTAAATGTTTGTGTAAGCGTAGCTGGTGTTGGAGCACACTGCAGTCATAATAGGGAAATGCTCTCAATCTATCACAGCAATGATATAAAGTGTTAAAATGTCAAATCTAGCACATGTATCATTAATTGTTTCTGTTCATATTGATTTGCTTGATTATGAATGTCATACAAGATCATTTCCATATCAAAATGGTAATATCTCACTCACATAATGATGGAACGTCTGATTATGACAAGAAGAATCATCGAAGCTAAATTGCTATGATAGCGAAAACCCATGCCCCAACGAATCACAATTTTCTAGTAAATTCTTCAACTGCTTACCTGTAATATATAGCCTCTTGCATAATCCTCATACGTCCACCCAAATCCATGTAGCACTTGAAGGACTTCATCATGTTGTAAGACACTAAAGAGACGGTCCAGTAAAATTTTGAGTCGAATAGGAGTGGCTTGTGCTCCATACAGCATCAAACTAGCGATGTCAAAGACAATGTTCGGTTGTACTATCTCCACCTGCATGCCTAATGTGTACATGTGACGGTATCCTAGTTTGTCCAAAGCTGTTAACAGAAACACAAACTTTTCATTAAATCTGCATTAATATCAAGACAATCAGTAGTACTAGTTCTGATTATTAATTCTCATAACAAAGGCAGATACATCATAAGCTAGCACCTCAATGCTAAATTGTCAAATAAATTTAAAATATCAGATGTCATGAGACATTTATACCAGCATTTGAACAGATACACAAGCCTATAGATCATAACCAGTAAAAAGACACTGCTTTAAATGAGTAGTTCTGTTAAAAAAAAATGAAAGTGCACACTGTATAGTCTGTTCATAATTAAGTGAAGATTTGAAAGATATTGGAAATCAAATTTTAAAATGCCAAATCTAAACTCTGACGTACAGCTGAGAATGACACTGAAATTGAAAGTAACTATTTCTTAAATTCTTATTCCCTGATATTTGGACTGCCAATCAAATTTAAGTAATACATAAACAATGATGTAAAAGATTTACAGAATATACTAGTACGTGTTTCATTTGAGAGTGTGTGGGAGGAAGTTTTGGCTATAACACCCTTCAGTCCTAGTCAAGATAAACCTACACGAGGATGCTTGTGTCTATCATTATCACCTCTATTTTACAGGAGCGTAGATGTGGCTGCGTAAAACATGTGCTTACCAGCTGTCAGAGGTAATTATTCACCTTCAGAGGCACACGACCAAGTCTTCTAAACTGACACTAAAAATTCACAGGTGACAAATGTCTTCCAAAAACCATTTAATTTAAGCCCACACATGTGTAATGGTCAGCTGTAACCATTACTTCAACATAGTTGTAATGACGTGTACAGATTAACAAAGATTTTAGGGACCAGCTTCACATAGAACAGACTATACAGTGTGTTCCTTCTTCAAGTCATTTAACTTTAGCTACCATACTCTAATATATTCATGCTTAACACATGTTCCTCTCCTATCAAAACGAGAAACACTTATTTCACACAGAATCCACTGAGTTCCAATTAAAATTTAAAAAGATTTAAATTATAATATTTTCAACTAGCTCAAACATTTATCTGATATTAATACCAAAAAAAATAACTGAGAAATGCCTGGAATATTTTGGTAAGCCACAGTTTATGTAGATGTAGATGAAGTGCAACAGCAGTTAAAACCAACCTCAAATATTCGTTTAAAAATGAAGGATCAGAAATAAGAAAAAAGAACACAGAGTACAGCTGTCATAAACAAACACTACGAAGCTTCAGAGGGTACAGAACTTTTATCCAACAGATTTGTACACATAGTAAAGGAGGGTTTTTATTGGCCCTAAGGGTTAAATGATTTACACAGAGTATGTGTAAAAGGTTGCAGAGGTTGCAATCCTGTGTCAGCTCACAGGGGAGAATGTTTTGGTAATTCAGGCAAGAAACATATACATGACCTCTAGACCTATTTTTCTCTGCTTTTCCTCTGCATGCTGAATGACTGTGATGAAAGTGATAGCAGCACAGACCATGTGGGTCTTCGCAGTTAAGAAGGGATGGTAAAGACATCAAAAGTGTACCAGTCCTTCACTTTCTTACTTATGGCAAATTCCATAGATTCAAATCAGCTTTATATAGTGTAATGCACTTAAGAGTTATAGCAGAATAAAATTGACACACAAAGTATTTATTTGATAAAAGGCTTTTGTGTCATGTATCCCATCAGTTTAAGATGTGCGGCTGACACATTCGGTTTATATGCTAAATGTAAGGGGCTCGTGGTTTGGTGTTACAGAAAGGTTGCTGCTGTGAAGAAGAGTCCTAGATGGTGAGGAATGCTGTGTGTCTGTTTTCTATGGCAGTACTGACAAGTGTTTTGGTGTGATCTGATGGTGAAGAGTTACTGCCATGTGGGAAATGATCTTTGCCACTGGCTTCTGGCACATCTAACTTTCCTGTGAGCTTCGAAACTAAACAATACATAGAAAATCAAAAGCATCCCAACAGGATCTTCAGAGGGCATGGGGATGTGACGTCAAGCTACAACTCACAGCTGTGATTCTAAGTAGTACATAGACTGGATTCCTGACAGTTCCAGTGCAACTCACTCCATCCCAGGCAAGTGTGCGGCTCGGAGTCTATCTCCAGTTGTCTATTTGGAGCATCAGTGACAGTCCACAGATGTGACTATTTTTAGGCAGGTTTAGTTTACAGGGCTGGGATCAAGTATAATCGGGCCAGCTTCCCTGCCAGGCAACAGCCATTCCTTACCCCTGGCCCATCAGTTAGAGGGCAAGCCTCAGATATCTACCTTTCACAATTCAATGAACTTACTACTGGAAAAGTGACTTAGGACATGGAAGCAGAGAGGCAAATATTTGTACTCAAATCTATCTGGAATTAATCACATCTTTTCTACAATAAATGTGCATAAATAAAGTTTTACAGAATATAGATTGAAATATTCCATGAAATATTCTACCAATACCAACAAATAATTCCAACTGAAACTAATAACAAATTGACAATTAATGACTACCACCAGGTTATCTTTAATAATATAAAATTACAATTGAGGACAAATAATTATTGTAGTCAATAGTCATAATAGTCAAAATGTCTGTTTCACACCTCTCAGGTAAATTAGTACTTTACAAACTATTACACATTTCTACTTGTCCCATGTTAACATACCTATTTTTATGTAACCTAAAGATTGGACACAAACTTTGTATTCGGAGGTGCTGGCAAAGTATATACAGTATAAACGCGTAATATTCACTTAAGGGAACACAGTAGCTGCCTTCTATTTCCCTAGCGAATTAAAAGTGTGTATCTTGTCAAAATGCTGGTGATGGGGTGTGTGTATGTAACTAGACACCTCAGTCATGTGCCAGTTTTACAGGAGGGATGAGGCACATAGGACTGTCAGAGGGGAAGCTTCTCCTAACAAATCTAACAGTAATGCGGATCAGCTGTAGCCTGCTTCTAATTCAGGACCAAAAATATGTTGGGCCAGAATGTTCTAAGAATGACTATCACAAAAACTGGTTGAAGGAATATAGCAAAAACTAGCACAAGGAATTTCAGAGTAGCGAGTGGTGACAAAGACTGAACATTCCTTGACTTTCAAAGTACATATATATTTCATCAAATAGTCTTTTGAAAAGAAAAGACAAAGCCTCGAAACAATGCAAGAAAATAAAAAAAAGTGTCTTGTGCACCTATTGATATGTTGATTGATTGCATATTAACATAAAATAACATAATTTTTTATCTACATTTAAGGACAAGTTTTCTGCTACACTTTAGATTGTTTTTTGTGAAACTTAATGTTGTTTATTATGATTCTGCATTATAAAGGTATGTGCCGGAGAGAAGACTGGCACCACACTTGAATAGGGTCATACTATGAAAATGCATAAAAAAAAGCTTCCTGGTACTATATAACACCAGTACACATAACAAAAGTATACTAGTATACACCCCTGTTTTTTACGTGTAAAATGTCTCCCCAACACATATTTGGTCATAAATGTATTGTAGCTCCGAATTATATTCACAATTTCTTCTCAAACTAACCCTTTGGTTAAGAGCAGTTTGTTTGATGAGTAGCAATGCTGTCTTTAATTAGCACCGCAGGAAAATTAACTTTCAAACATTATGGAAACGCTTCACATCTTGGTTGTGCTAGTGTCAATTATTGTTGGAATACACTGCCGTCATATAAGCAAAATATCCTCAAACACGGCATACAATACCAATCAATCAATCTTCCCAAACTATGGTTGTATGTTTTTTCAGAGGTATAATCATTTTTGCTCTTATAGCTACAGAGTTTAATCAGCCAAAACTGTGTTATTGCTCTGCAACCAATTGGGATGTGGAACTCAAAAATGAATTTAGCAGACCGATTGTCTAAATAGAGGTTCAATAGTCCCATAGAAATATATGCAGACCTTGTTATGAGGTATATATTTCTATTTGTCTAGCGGGTTGTTATGAGGAAGCTTATTGCTCAAGGGCCAGTTGCTCAAAATACTATTAGCTGCTAACACTGGTCAGATTAAATCACTAATAGCCAATTAGAGATTGACATTCAACATGGCATGACATATCTAATAGAGGATTCAATTTTAACAACAATTCCAGCAACCCCTGGTCCTCTAAAGGGCAACAAGAAGTTGGTATCTTGTTTTGCCTACTTTTGTGTCTTGTGATGTCCAAGCATATTTTGTTTCCAGTAACCTCAAAGGGTGGTTTCCTTCACCCATTGAGCCAGTATGCCGTCATTTGAGTGAAATAACCTCATCATAAGAATAAAATAACCTTATATAAGACGTTTAACACCGATGAAATCTAATCCTCTATCTACAACAAGCTGCTAGAACATTATTAATCACTGAGCAGTGAGTAATTATTTTACACAGAGCCTACTACATGACCTCTTTTATTTTGCAAGGTATGTTCTACTGTTGAATGATGAGGTACATGGATACCTTCTTGAGACTTTAACTGTGTCCCCCACCCCTCCCCTCTCTGTGTCTTATTCTTATAAAAATGACTTTGAATTTATTAACTGTACTGTGTGTTCAATAGTGCAAATAAACATTAAATCTCTTATATGTGCCACCCTCAAATGAATAGAAATGATGGGTACCCAGTAGAGTGTTTGACATCAAACAGACAATAACATAAATCATGTATATACATGTGTATAAGAACAGCCATATTAAACCTAAGGATACCAAAAAGCCCCCACAAGAGGCCAGAAAATGAGTCACCAAAGGGAATTTTTTATCATAGATAAACGATGGTTAATTAATATATTACTCAAACATTTATTGAAATTTGCAAGCAACCAAATTTGCTGATTGTGATCTTACGTCAATATTGTACATGTATGTTTTTTAACATGTACCTACTCAGTTAAATGTATCAAAATAAATGTTAGGTGCCAGCACATACATACCAGGGTCAAATATTTGGTCGCTGGGTCAAATCTACTGCACAGGACAAAGACATGTAGAAGGTTCAATAAAAATCAGTTTACGGAGAAGACCGAACGAATGAAGTAACTTCATCTGAATCGACTCCATGAAATTGAATATTACTGGACTAATAATACTTATGACCACAAGCCACTCCTGGAGATTTGTCTTTAAAATGTGACATTCAATATCGCATCTCCAAACACTAGAGCCCAGAAACAGGCAATCTAATCATTGATCTGTAAATGTCACAGATCAGTAATAGTGTCATTCATTTTAGTGCAAGCCCTCGAGACTAACCACAGCCTTACGGTGTGACATGCACCTCTATAAATAGGCAGTCCTTGTAAACTCCATGTTTTCTACATTACACTAACCCACCCTAATCAATAAAATGGATCACTGTGTCAAATGTATTGGCCAAAAGATACAGTTAATTATTTTAAACCGGTACATCACTATGGCCCTTTTTTTGTGTGAAAGTACTGAGTGGAGAAGCTTGTTTAACACACTGATGCAAAAATATTGCCGTTGGAACAAGTCAGTCAATATTAATGCCAACACTGTGTGGGCATGGGCAAGCATAAGAGTAATTGTCCGACATTCAAATACATATATATCTGCACAAATGGACTGATTTGGACACCTAGAGTAGGACAGAAATAACAGGCTTGTGCTGGGAAGGAAAGTGAAATGATGGCATACAGTATGTTGTCACTGTGACAAGCTATTCATCAGAACTACTATAGAACCAGAAGAGCCAATGAAATGTGATATTTCAAGATGGCTGGCAAACCACCAGAAATTCTGATGGCCTGTCACAAGTGTTCACAGAATCAACTGCCATAGACAAGACAAAATTCATCTATTATCTTAGAGATAAAACTTAAAGACCCTAAGGTACACACTTGCTCAGTCAGCATCATTAAAAAGATGTTATCTGACAATAAACAAGACTTAAACTTTCAATAATCTCTTGGGAAATGGTGACAGAGATAATGCACTAGACCCCTTTAGGTCTTTCTGAAGCAGAAAAGACAGACCAGTCTTGCACAAGAATAACATTGGCAAGTCTCCAATCAGCTTCTTTTTTTTTGGGGTAATAATAGCTTTCAGTGGCAGTAAAAGTGAATTTCAAATGACAGACTTGGGAAGGTAACACTTACAGCATGGCAATGACCCGAGATCAAACTAGAATTAAACAAGAGAACGCCAAATGCTAATGGAATCCATAGACTACTCTGAGAAACAGGAGCTCAATATGAACAAGATCAAGATTAAATCGACATACGCTGAAGGAAAAAATCAACTACGCAACGGATATTTATTTACATAACGGAAATATGTTTTAGACTGACGCATATCCCTAGCACTTGACTTAAAGAAGTGTGAGTATTGGCATTCATGTAGAACAAATTGTTGAATTCGCGGATTACATTGTCACATCATGTGATCCATTTCACTTGGTTTAGATTGCTCTGACCTCATCGTATTGATTCCCCATTACAGTCTTGTGTAAAACCTATTATTGAAATGGACAACAATCTAACTATAATATTGCTGAGCCGTAACTGTTACCAAGTTAAGGAAGCCTGACTCAACATATGAGTAAAAAATAGCAGAAAAAAAATATCTTGATTTCAATCCGATTCATATTACAATGTACTTGATCAGGTCAGTTTCCAGAAATAAAATAATGCTTGATATTAGACTCTATTATTAAATAAATGTGTTCTCTTGACTCAACAAATCACAATAAAAATTGTTTTTGTTGCCTTTTCTGCAAGAATACACAAACAAAAAGCCTTCAAATTGTCTAAACCTTGTATAAATCTTAATGTGACATGATTGTTCTAAAATGACCTAGTTATATGTATAATAACATAATCACATGAGTTATACAGTAATAATCTTTTGTTAATTCCACCCTAGAAGTATGGTTTAAGTTAAACTTTTAACAAAATTAATGAATCAAAATTTTTTCGAAAGATGTTAAAGACTAAAGAGTGTATCTTCATTGAGTTTGAACAATTTTTCCGGGCTGTTACAACCTATTTCCTCCCTCATACAAGCTATGTTCTCACTAAAATTCAATAATCTCTTCACTTCAATACTTTGGAGTTAAATCATAGAGATCAGAATATGCTGTTACAACCTGATTTTGAGAGACCCTGTCAATGTAACTAATGTGTCAAATTAATCTGACCTGAAGTTAAATCTTCATCTTCTAAATGAGTTAAGGTTTATAATTCAATAAATAATTTCCACTACACTAAGCTGAAGTCATAAGTATGACTGTAAACAAATTTTTCTTAAATGATTGAAATCAGATCAAAATGAGCTCTCTGATTTTATTGCATATATTTCAAACAAAATCCAATAATAAACCGCGCAGATCGGTTTGTCTTTATTTTCTGTCAAACAGCCACTCTCCTGACCATGTTATTTTGAAACAGTACACTTCTGTGACAAGCCTCAATGAATTTTATCATACCTTAATGCAAGAACACAATTATACCAAATGACAGCTATTTTGGATCTTAATTTACTTAGATAACAAATATTCTCGATGTGAATGATGAAAGATGGTGATGTTACTGATTTAACATGAATGGCAGGTAATGCAATATACAGAAGAGGTGCAACTATCTATTCCAATGTATTTTCTGAGCTCTCTGTTGATTCGACATATACCTCAATTTGTCCCTGCCACATTTTGTTTGCTAACTATTGATTTTTTTGTCTTATTTATTTTCAATTTTATTTGGGAACATTTGCGAGCATAGTTAATTTGTTTCTATAAGATGTCAACACATAGAAACCAATAATCACTAATGGTTAAGCAGAATATTTAACTTTCCAAGATCATTAGACTGATACATAGAAATTGCATTGGTTTCAAAAATTCCAGTGATGAACAGTCAAGGGAACATTAACCAGCCAGGAAATAAAATAATAATGTTTATACCCTCTAACAAGTGGAAATAATAATAAATATGGATTAAATAAATAAGTTATTAACATCTACATTTGTGTACTTTTCATTTGTCTGACAACTGACCAGTGATTTTCCTGAGCCCAATCTCACTGGTACATAAGGTTTTAACATCTTGGACCAGTACAACATTTAGTTGGCAAGCAACTTTTAAAGATAATTAGGCCACAAGATCACCCATGTTACTCTGCTGTGGAAAACTTGAATGTGAAAGAATAATTAACATACCATGGGCTACCCATCCATGTTTGCATGTGTCACAAACTCTCAGCTGAAGTTTTCCTGGGGCGAAACATTCACAGGTGCAATTTGGCAATGTACAGCGAATAGCCTGAAAGGTAATGATGTAAAAATATAACACATGCTTAACATTCTAAGCACCAGAAATTACTTTCCTCTTTAAACCAGAGCCTTACACAACCTTGCTACTGTCAACCTTATTACATGTATCTATACCTGTAATAATAGTAGATTTTTTGTTTTATAGGGATTTTAAACATTACTTTATGACAGTGTTAGTCCAAGGGATCCAGGAGACCACCCTCATTGCATTGACAACACAAAAGATACACACATGGCAGGACACAAACAGCGGTCAAAAAACAGAATTCGTCAACATGTGCAAAATTATTGTGTTCAAAACAAGAAATAAATCGGCTTTCTGTTGCCTCTTAACTCAGGGCACAGAAAACAAGTTATGTTTTATTACAAACAGGATAGCTTATAGTTTATAACTACTCAAGCTGAGCAAATTTGTGACGAATACCTGTTTATTTCAGATTGATAAACAAATTTACCCAAAGCAGAATATTCATTTGAGTATTCAGATTTATATTACAACTGATGTAGCAAAACTGTCCCAGTCAAAGAAATAAAATAAATACAACTGTATACAGGATATTTATTACCTGACAGAAAATGGAAAACTGGGTCAAGAGAGAGTGATAACCAAAATATCCATTGATAAAACTAATGTAGCATTCTCATTCTATGTTTACAAAGTAAATGAAAACAAACACAAGCCACTTGCAACACATGCATTTAGTCAGTAAACTAGTAACTGATACTTCTTAACAGTAATCAATACTTAGTTCACACTTTGACTTTTGGCCTTGTAGTAGGAAATTACTTCTTTTTTCCAGTTCATCGCCTTGGTTTTTAACCAGGTGTGGTCTAAAACACCATGACATAATACTGAGGTTTTATTGATTTTTGGGATATTTTGACAACAGTTAAATTAAGTGGAACTGTTTTTTTTTTTTTAATTTCTTTGAAAACGGAGATTCAGCAAATAAAAAGATAAATTAATTTTAAGCAATCAATTAATCTCCGATTTTGTAAAATTGTAATTAACACTTACAATTTTTTTTCTCCAATTTTTAAAGAATGAAATAGGGACTTGCATATAACGCTTTAGTTATATTTTTAAAGGCACATTTTACTGGGGTGGTTGTATTTATGTTGAACTTCATTAATACCCCACTGGTTGAAAAGAAATTCAGAAAATGAACAGAAAAATTATTTTTAACAATTAATTGATCTCCGATTTTATAATTAACATTTACAAAAATTGTTTAATCCTTAAAAGAACGAAATAGGAACTTGCACATACTGGTTTACATATATTTTAAATAAATATGTTTTTTTACTGAATCCCTTTTATTTATGTAGAAGTGTACTAATGACCAACTGGTGAAACTAGTCTGTTTGTTAGTCTGCCCTGCTATCATTTATTTTTCATTTTTTGGGGGGATGGGAAAAGCTTCAGCAGATTATATACACACTTTGTATCCAAGCTTATTATGGCAAGCTACACACTAAGTTTAAGTTTCACAAGGTTTTATTTTTTTATTTTTGCTAAATTATAGCCATTTTGAAAGTGTATATTATTTTTCTGCACTTTTTTGTAACTCTTAGTGGTTTGTTCACAGCTTTCTTATGACAAGCTACAGGACAATTTAGGCTTGACAGTTTTGCTAATTTTTGTCAGTTATGGCCAGTCTCACTTATATCGATTGGAAAAATACAAATAATTACTGAATCAATGTCCCATATGAGTTAGAACAATATGGGACTTGTCACTCATGTATCTCACTCAACACTTTGTCTTGTAACTTTTTTGTTATCTTTTAAAGTTACAAAAAGAAATAAGAGACAAACAGTTCAAAGTTATACTTTGATTATAGAATTATTTTTATTTAAATTGCCATTTATATTGACACATGAATTGAGCGTACCTGTTTTATTGACTGCCTTGTTTTTGTTCCGCAAATTACATTTATCTGTACAACTTTGACAAATAAATCAATTTGACATGACAGAAACACTTAATTAAGAGAAGGGTAGAGAAACACATGTGCATGTACTCAAGGGAAATGATAAAGAAGGCTGCTGACGATGGGACACAAAGACACAGGGATGGGAAGAAGGAAGTTGGTTTCAGTATACACAGTGACACTGAAAAGTCGGAGTACACTGAATGGGTCTCACCTGCTCAGAAGTACAATGAGATGAATTTGTTAAACTCGAAATAACATCACACAGGGAACTTCGTAGTGAATTTTCCTCACAATCCATGCAGCCCTTTTGGAAAAGAGGTTAAATCATGACATGGTGCAAAGGGAATAAAAATCTATGAACCATAAATTCCCCAATAATTCCAATTGAAACATAGAGAATTTCTCCACATTTCTACAACCAGGACATAATAATAATTATTCGGCAGAGCAAATAATTTTGGCAAAAATAAATAAACCTGGTTTCAGGAATGTTATTTTGATTATTTTATGTAATAAAAGAAAATAAAGAGCCATTATTATGTGTTTGGATATTAGAATTATTAGGGCATTTACGTTCACTTCAAATAAACAACAAATTAGGTTAAAAACATGTGCACAGGCATCTAAATGCATTTTATCATTACGAAAATACTGTGACACTATTAAAAAGTAAAATAAAATCACTAATGAAAGCATAATGTGGATCATACTCCGTGATTTAAACTACATGTAGAAATTAATGCATTTGTGTGCCTGCCTATATAATTAGTAAATAATTAAAAACAAAACAAAGCCAATTACAAATCTAGCAAATAATTAATTGTTTTGCCATATTGAGCTTAGAAAAGTTCCTCATGCCAAATAACTACATGTATTTCAGCAATTTACAAACTAACTTAACAATTAAAGCAATTGAAACAACAGAAATTAGGTTGATCACACGAAAAGAATAAAGCACTGCAATCTATAACTTACAACAAATACATTTTATAATAGTCCACACTTTAATTATTCTACAAACAATTTCTGGCCACAAATACAATGGAAATCCAAACTCACATCAACCAAAAGGAAGATCACAACAAAAAATGCACATATGATTTCTCACAAATTTACAAAGCAGTAAACTTTGCTAGGGACTGAAACAATACAGGTAAGACCCGGTGAGACATTCAGAATCAGAACACTGAAAGACTAATGAATACTAATGAATGAATGAGGACTCAAACCCTACTGTTACATTAATGTGGGACATGTATTATGACTACCAGCTACAACAAAGTTTAATTCCCGACATGTGCATTGCTGACATCACATGTAACTTCAAAGTAAAGGGCCTTGACTGTAGCACAGCTATTCACCTTTCTCTCGAAACAACAATTAAACGTCAAAGAAATTAAGTAAACAACCCAATGTGTATAACAAATTCTGTACCATCATTCATTTCTAAATATACCTACTTTTGTCAGACCCCTAGAAAGTAGCATGATAGCCGAGTTACTCCATTTCCTGTGGTAAATATCATCTGTCCAAGTAAGATTGCTGGTCGGCAGCCACAAGTACAGCCAGCTCTTGAACTTCTGGTTCCGCTTGCTGCTATCAAAAGCATCCTTGGAATGCTACATACTGGCATATGTCACAAACACTTCTTTCTTGATGAAACTGCCAAAGGCTTTCGACTCTGGCTTCTGGACTTTTTCCCCCTCCCTACACTCCGATTGTGAGCTTTCACAGTGACAATCAGTATAATGAGTTATCCGCATCACCAAAAATCAATAAATGCACAGCAATCTCTTGGGTGGACAGAACCCTGAATGACAAACCCACAGGGTGTAGAAACACAGCCACTGGCACTGGACAATATTGATTCCTGTGGTTTAAGTTTGTCATCAGCTTGTCCTGGTTACTTGATGCAATCCCCTGACATTCCAACTTGTGTAATAGAATGGCAAAGAGATGGGGCTGAGAAAATTCCTTCAGACCAAATAAAACACTTGCAGCACACACACAGAGGAACTACCTACAGATCAATGTACAGCTCAAAAGATTCCCGTTGTAGCTGCCTAATCCATTATCCATGCCAAATTTGTTTGCAAACCAGCACCCTCCACAAAGTACTATTTAATTAGCTTGGAATATCCTTGTCCCATTACAGCCATTGATTATCCAAAATTATGTGCAGTTCATGATAGCCAATGGTCTAAGCTGTCAAGATATTTCTGAGCAATAAATGTACCGGGGCTCTTTATCACTGATGCTAGACTGACTGATCATAGCTTCTCAGTCGATAATGTTGCCACACAGCTTCTCACCCCCATTATAATAACTTCTCATAATTTGTCTAACTACCATATCCTTATTTTAGCAGAGAAATATATGTAGGGCACAGGATAATAAACAGTTCTCGGAAATATCAACTCACAAATCTTATTCCCAAATTATAGTAGCTAGATTAAATCTCAGTCATTCCCTCTTGGGAAACTCTACCAGTGCCACATTGTACATCATGTATCGTCACATATGAAAACATACAATTTATCACTTGTAAGTAGCTGAATTAGAATATTGTAACTCTTAAAGTTACAGTCTTAATGTCCATCAGATTGTCCGTAACATGCTACATGTACACTATCAGTGAGGCTGGACATATTTATTATAAGAGATAAATAAAATGAGAAATGTCTTGTGTATGAAAGCTCATTAAACAATTACAAATAAACGGAAAACACTGATTGACAAAATGACAGGGGAGGAAACCATTGGGTTAAAGAAAAATCGAATTGTAGACATTACCTCCAGTGGCTTCATGACTGGCCTGACAGTGGCATGCAGCTCAGCAAATCCTGGTCACAGCTCTATAACTCCTGTCAAGTACAAAAGCATGATGACTTCAGAAACAGTCAAATAAAAGTTCATTAGTAAAGGGAGTCGGTGTGTGTATTTCTTATGGGATTCTGGGCTAGTCACAGATAACCAATTTCCTTCTACACTACACTGACAATCACCTAGGCATCTGTTTCTTCACATATGTACAGCACAGCTGTTTGGAACTGACCCAACACTCCTGATCTGTTCCCATCCTCAAAAGGAAATGGACCCGGGTAGTGAGGGCTCAGTGGACAAACCAGATCTCCAGTAGGGTTGTCACTTGATCCAAAGACCCCAGGAACATTTAATTAATTGCAGACATGTTGGAGAGTCAACGGTCACCAAAGGCTAACCTCTTTGACTGGTTTGTTGGCCTACTAAATTGACACCAGGATGTGTTTTTACAGCAAATAGTTTATTAGCACATGTCTGGTAAAGTCATGTAAGCAAATTAAAATTCAGATTACATGTCCTTGTTGAGCCATCTGTCCAGATTTCTATCCTGTCACAGATAGCTGTTGGCATTACACCATTCCACAGACATCATCAAATATGTATAAACAACAGACTGTAATTAAAGTAGAGCCATAATCTAATTAATTTGAATAATTTAGTAGGTCAATATACTGTGAATACACTTAGTTAACCAGTTTCCTAGTGACAGCTTTTCTCAAGCCCTGGAAAGTGGGCTATACTAGTAGGTAAGCTGATTTGTTAAAACACTTTCCCCACTCTCTACTTATTTACCTAGGCTAAAGACAGATCACATGCGTATATATCCATCTATCTACTTGGCTCCATCTATAACCATTTCCAGTTACTTACCACAGGCAGTGACAGTTAAACTCCCAACTCTAGCAAGATACTACTCAACTGATTCTGAAATTTGATATGGCACATCTGCTCCATGGCTATCTCTGACTCTATATCCTCGAGACAGAGCCTTCAGTAAGAAGCTCCCAAATGTCACAGACATTATAAAATGACATACACTCCCCCAGCTAACTGCTGGCTCGATGTTCATCTGTGATTACATAATTCAACACAAAACCTTTCCCTGTGACTTTCTTGCTATTTCTAGCACTAAGAATCAGTGTGTAATTTGTTGAAAAACTGTGCAAGGTTTCAAAGGTCACATGTGTATAAAAATGTGTAAATAAACATTATCCAAATGTCGGTTATTTTCTAAAATGTGAAGGAATCTTAATACGCTAATTAAGCCGATATTTACACAAACATTTAATAGTTTGTTTTTTAGTTTTCAATTTAGAAGTAGTATTTTCTTTTAAAGTTTTATCCACAAGGATACTAGCTCAATGTTACCTATTATAAATGTAGCTCTTGGAGATGGTTAATCAGCAACATTTTTTATAAAATTGCAACTTCTTATTTTATAATTTTTTTTTCATTTACATTTCAGAAAAAATTTGGTTTAGAAAATTTCGCAGATTGAGACTTTTGTTAGGGCATCTGTTTTATCTGGGTGTTGGTCAGAAACAAATCTCCAGCACTAAATGGTGGACACCTATACAGCAGTCAGCTAATTGTCCTTGCTACTCTCTGATTTTAAGTGAAATCTGAGTGAAATTGGGTATAAATTATACTACTGAATTTATTTGAGCCAATCCATTCTCAAAAGAGTGGTGTCTAAAATAGGTCTGTGACCAAGCTCATGACGCAAATGCTGCAATCTTTCTGTTTCATCATATTGATTTTGACATCTGCAAATGCCATGCACTTGACAACTCCTTGGATGACTGCTTGCTCGACCGTCAACATTATCATTGCCTTTGGCATTGAAGGAATTCTAACTGAAGACCCCCTATTCCAGAACCCTGGTCATTTTATCTTGTCATTCCTAGCATTCCAACACACAACTCTGACAGCAGTACTGACGTGGTACCCAACCTAGACGTAACTGCATTCTACTAATAATCAGCTACACCTAACAGTTTGTGAGCTACTATATACCTAACATTAAATCTATCACGACAGTGTGTAGTAGAACTTACAGTTGTAACCAACAAAATACCATCTGAATATTAGTACAAATGAAAATTAGAACTTTCATTTGCAAAACTTCCGAATATTCTATAGATGAAACCCTTTATTAATAATCCCCGTTTATATCTCTTCTGGTGCTGTGAGACGGCCCCCATGGCCACATCCACTTGTCAACCTTAATTAAATTTGCCGTCAAATGCCATCACTCAACAGTAGCTAAACCGCGCACCATCAACATAGCTATGGGTTAACTGTGTGCCAAGTCCATCCTGCCATAGCAGCCGATCGAAACTGGTCGCCCAGCGCTCCCTAAATGTCGAACTTTTTTCTGTGACAGCGAGTCTCTAAACTTATAACATAAGAAATTCAGTTCCTCGTCGTGTTAAGGTTCGCTTTAAGTTAACGTTACTTCTGAACACAAGCTCTAGCTTTTAAATTAACACTCTGAAGCGAGTAAGAAATGACAATGTACCTACCTCCGCCATTTTGTCTCTGTCGTCTGCAAGAGGATGGAGAGCTTCTGCCGACTGCTGTTGACAGATCAGAGGCTCCTGAGCGGGGGAGACGCATTGTACTAAAATTGATTCATTTCATACAGCTCCTATTAAAAATAACCCTTCTCCTATTTGTCAAAATGCTACTTTCTTTTTAGCATATAAATTAACTGTACTAATGTAATTTGCTTTTTTTGTTGTCATTAAATCGAATAATTTGCTTCAAAGACTTTGGAATCCTCCTCCTCCCCCCCCCCCCCCCCAATTATATTGACAATCTTGGTTTATGTAGCTGTTTAGAAAAAAAAGCCAAGAGAAGTTAATATGAATTTGACTAAATATTTAGAGTCATTAATGTTTAAATTGGTAAATTAATAAAAAGTGGAAAACTTTCTGATGGTATTGTCGCAAACTACTTCTATTCTGCTTTACGGCAGATAGCTGGATTTCAAACATTATGTTAGGTTTGTGTTGCGATCATTTTTGGGGCATTTTATACAAAGCTTGAGAATATTTTTGTTTTATTTTAATGCCGAGCTATGTGTCAATTCATGTTTTGTTCATTTAACAATTTAATAGGCTCTCACATTGAATTTGAAGGCCACGACCGTCTTTATTTTCGACACACTTCTACTTGCAAAACGTGTTCTGTCAAGTTCTGTCATTCGGAAGGCACACTTGTTATGGACTGTTCAACAACAACCTAAGATAACAATAATCTGCAAATGATGTAAGTGTAGAGATTTGCACCAGTCAAATCTTCTTGCCAAGTATTTCAAAGAGAGCAATGCATAAACATTCGACTGCTCGATCCCAGCCTTTTGCATCTGGCTGGTAGCTTGCCTAATATAAATAGACCTAAATGACGTTTTAGGCCTACCATCCCCATTTTCTTTTGGCCGTGTTAGGCCTATATGTCTCAGTCTGGTATCAACAACATAACGTGATGCCCTAAATTTCGTTAGGAATGTATCACCTGCACTGTATTGCTTTCAATCCGTTTGTAAAATAAATCCTTCTAGACAGCTCCAGGCCTCAACTGATTGGTGGTAACTTTGAGCTACGACCTAAGAACACTGAAAATGTTTTAAGATTCACTTAGCCATCACGGTTATGGTTACTGGTTAACCAACATATTTTAGTGTTTGTTGTATAAGCCCGACATGTACTGATAGACTGTTGCCAGGCTTATTTAGTGACATCGAGTCCGCCTGTCCACCATCAGGTATATGAGCGAGTCACACGTTGTGGCGCCGGCATTCACAGGATTGGTTTTTACAAGATTTCCTCATGGTTTTCACCGTAATAAGGCAAGGTGCAGTGTGAAGTGGACAATCTATCATCATATAAGTGAAATACCCTTGAGTATGACATTAAACCCCAATCAAACAAACAAACATTGGTATGCATCATTTTGTCATCTCATGAATTTTTCATTATCCTATGTTTTTCTTTTTTATTCTCAGAAAACATGACTTTGATCTATTTGATTGGATGTAAGCGGTGAACAGTCATCTACTGTCTTTTTTTTTCGTTTGGAACCTCCGAGCTATGGGTAAGCCACAAAAATAAATTTACATTATAATTTTGAAATTTCAGTTCATGTTTTTATTCAATTACCATATCCAAGCCCAACCATTTGTATCTGGATGGCAGACTGGCTTACAGTTAACCTTTGTTAATCCTCTTAAACTACTGAAGTTATAACCATTATACTTTCAAAGCAAAATCTGTAAATATCTCTTTTTTCAGAGGCCTTCATTAACTATGAAGGGAGGGCTGATAAGAAGTTTCCTGTTGCCCTGGTGCTTTCGGAGCTAAGGGGCAACATGAAGCTGATCTGTTTTATAATGTCAAGGCTGTCTTGCGACTGTTGACTCCCAGTCATGGCTCGAAAAAGTAGGGAATACGGGAATGTCATTGCCGGGAAAGTTACGGTTCTCGCGGGAAATTTCGAGAGGGAGAAAAAAAAAAAAATATTACAAAAAAATAAATACAAAATTTAATCGTCGTTTAAAGTTGAAAAGGAAGATGAGTTTCAAAGATTGTCCTATAAACCAATATCTCGATTGTCTACGGAACGTTTATATGCCTGGTACAACCGTTCATCACATAGCCGTAACGAAGTCCCGCGTGTCACAGCATACGCTACTGCGCCCAACAGTCAACCAGTTCATTAGTTACAATCAGATATAAATGCCGCTTATAAGTGGCTGTGCACGCCTGCATGTTTTCAGATTACAATTAAGTTACGGTATCTAGAACGTCTGGAATGATCTATCAGAGCTGTGTGATTTCCATGGACCGTGGTAAGGTCGTTTGTACGAGGTTCGAGCAAAAGATTTCCGAACCACGGATGTAAAATGACTAGCCACGTGCTCCCATCTCAT